>OLKM01002348.1:2500-15000 GCA_900291075.1 Melanogrammus aeglefinus | reverse complement strand
GAAAAACAAATATCTAAGCTCCTCCTATATCGTGCTCATCCTTCTCTGAAATTTCCTAGAAAACGAATTTAGTCACTCTAAACCTCAGCCCCTCTCTCTCGCTTTCACTTCACCCTCTTAAATCCTAATGTTCTCCCTCTATCTCTCCATAAATCTCTCTCTTCTCACTCTCTCCCTCTCCCCTCTTTCCTTCTCTCTCCCCCTCTCCGTCCCCTCTCTCTCTCTCTCCCTCTCTCCCTCTCTCCTCTCTCTCTCTCTCTCCTCTCTCTCTCTCTCTCTCTGTCCCTCTCTCGCTCTCTCTCTCTCTCTCTCCCTGTCTCTCTCCTCTCTCTCTCTCTCTCTCTCTCTCTCCTCTCTCTCTCTCTCTCTCTCCTCTCTCTCTCTCTCTCTCTCTCTCGCTCTCTCTCTCTCTCTCTCTCTCTCCCTCTCTCTCTCTCTCTCTCTCTCCCTCTCTCTCTCTCTCTCTCTCTCTCTCTCCCTCTCTCTCTCTCTCTCTCCCTCTCTCTTCTTCCTCTCTCTCTCTCTCTCTCTCTCTCTCTCTCTCTCTCTCTCTCTCTCTCTCTCTCTCTCTCTCTTCTCTCTCTCTCTCTCTCTCTCTCTCTCTCTCTCTCTCTCTCTCTCTCTCTCTCTCTCTCTCTCTCTCTCTCTCTCTCTCTCTCTCTCTCTCTCTCTCTCTCTCTCTCTCTCTCTCTCTCTCTCTCTCTCTCTCTCTCTCTCTCTCTCTCTCTCTCTTTCTCTCCCCCTCCCTCCCTCTGTCTCTCCTCTTTATCTCCCTTCTGATCCTGTTCTGTCTCTGGGAGCGCGGCAGAGCTCTGAACTCCAGCAGGGCTAGATCTAATCATAGCCGGTGAGTCTTGCCTCCCCCCCGGGCAGACCCAGAGCCCCCCTCTGGTCCAACACGCCCCCAGCAGGGTCTCACGGGGAGAAGGAGACCAGCAGCTGGTCGCCCTGCACCGAGGCAGCAGACGTGACTACATGAAACGTTTGGTAGGCCTTTTCCCTGTGTGTGTGTGTGTGTGTGTGTGTGTGTGTGTGTGTGTGTGTGTGTGTGTGTGTGTGTGTGTGTGTGTGTGTGTGTGTGTGTGTGTGTTGTGTGTGTGTGTGTGTGTGTGTGTGTGTGTGTGTGTGGTGTGTGTGTGTGTGTGTGTGTGTGTGTGTGTGTGTGTGTGTGTGTGTGTGTGTGTGTGTGTGTGTGTGTGTGCTGGCGGGGGGGCATGTACCTCCTCCAGTTTGAGCGTGGTCATGGTGAATGCTGAAGACAGAATGTGTGTGTGTGTGTATGCTATCTGTGTGTCGTAGTGTGTGTTTGTGTGTGTGTGTGCTGTGAGTGTGTGTGTGTGTGTGTGTGTGTGTGTGTGTGTGTGTGTGTGTGTGTGTGTGTGTGTGTGTGTGTGTGTGTGTGTGTGTGTGTGTGTGTGTGTGTGTGTGCTGTGTGCGTGTGTGTGTACAGTGTGTGTGTGTGTGTGTGTGTGTGTGTGTGTGTGCTGTGTGTGTGTGTGTGTGTGTGTGTGTCTGTGTGTGTGTGTGTGTGTGTGTGTGTGTGTGTGTACCTCCTCCAGCTTGAAGGTGATCATGGTGAAGGCGGTGAAGACGGAGTGCGTTGGGCCGGTGATAGTGATGATCCGCTCCGGACAGGAGCCCTCTGAGATGTTGATCCGTGCACTGCTCTGTGGGGGGGACGTGAAAAAACCACTTTATTGACCACAAGTGTTAACGTTACGTTCTAAAGTCACTTGTGCATTACATGGTTACCTCCATGATAAAGTACCTTGTTAGCTTACAGTGTATACAGAGAAAAGTAACTTCTCAGATTACTTTTGCATTACCAAAAATTCAAACCCCTGGTGTTTTTGCAGTCTTAAAAGTAATATTTTGAAGACCCTTACAAATAATGTGTTTAACCTGCCGGGGCTGTCTTGTATCAACGAAAGCCACCGATGAAGTCAATCGTCCGTGAAAACATCTTAAAAGTAACAGATTTCTTATCCGTCTTAATTTAAACTGAAGATTAATCGGAGTACAACGAGTTACTTCAATTTTTTTCAACTCTGTTGACAGCTGGTGACAACGCACAACATTAACAACTCAAGGGTAGAGTTGTTAATGATGAGGTTTGATTCCTTTTCTTCCTCAACCGGTAGAGCAAGGCATTAACACCTCCAGGATTAGGGGTTAGCTTCCCTGTCTAGCTCAATTGCTACGGTATTAGGAATAGTGTCAGCTTTGGCGTGCTTATGGTTAGGGTCAGTACTGACATCACCCAGAGGGGGCGCTGTCCAGGTGCTCGTTTAGCTGTAAACGCCGGCAGCTGAGGCGACAGGTGAGTCTGAGGTAGTCTCTGGAGGTGAATCTAGTCGGTGGCGTTTGTAGGATTGAGGAACTGAGGACTCACTATTTTGACTCAATACTTTTGGTTTGTAAATACATTGGGGAACCTGAACGACTGGATATAACGCGCTGACTTGTGGCCTGGACTGACGGTTCACCCCCCCCAGACCGAGACGAGGTGCCGGTGTGACGTGTTCTCCTACGGTGGCTGTTGACCTGCGGTGAGTACCTCTCTCTTTAGAGGGTAAGACTGCCCTGACCAGGGAGAGTCTAGCATCATAACTCAAGTTCAATGCACTCCTTAGGGACAGACATTAGGTTACCGGCTGACTCCCAGGATAAGAAACGAGTGCGGAAAGACCAGCGCGTAATACAACTGGTAGAGCAAGGCATTAAAACCTCCCAGGGTTATGGGTTTGAGTCCCTCTCGAACTCAACTAGTAGAGCAAGGCATTACAACCTCCAGGGTTAAGGGTTAGATCCTCTGTCTAGCTTTACCAGTCAAGCAAGGCATTGCAAGTGCCATGGTTGGGGGTTTGATTGCATCTCTGGCTCAACACTGTAGAGCAAGGCATTAACACCTCCAGGGTTAGTGGTTTGATCCCTGTCTGGCTTTACCGGTAGAGCAAGGCATTAAAACTGCCAAGGTTAGTGGTTTGATTGCCTGTCTGGCTCAACATGTTAGCGCTAACCGCAGCGTTTGATTCACCCCCAAGAATCTATCCACCAAATGGCATATTGCATCGCAAATATACACATTTAATCAAAAAGAAATAGACTAAAGGTGTGAACTGAAGCCAACTGAAAATGGATCAAGTAGACTAAGCCACGAGAGAAGATTTATTTAAATCTCTGTCCATCACTCTCCCCGCTCTACTCCATGTTGTATCGAGCCCCGGTGCATAGCGGGCTTAATAAGGTGATTATGATCTGTGGAGGAGGGCTCTCTCCCCTCTCTCTCCCCTCTATCTCCCCTCTCTCTCTCCTCTATCTCCGCTCTCTGCGAATGGCCCTGGGAACACACAGATGTGTGTGTGTGTGTGTGTGTGTGTACTCAGCGATCATATCCCCCCCTCCGTCCCCCGATAGAGGCTGGTGTTTATGCCGTTCAGGTTGAGTTGTCAGGTCCAATACCTCAGGAAAGGCTTTAGTGATGTAGTCGTGTTCTGTGTGTTTGTTTGTATTTGTATTGATTCCCCTTCCTGAGAGAGGCTGCTTGCTACTTACTGTGACGTTTTATGTTGAGGGTTTGTTTAAATTAAACAGAAGCCGCTCATTAAAAATCGAGTTCCATTGTTGTTGTGTTGTTGTGTTCCTCTCCATGATGGCCCTGAACAATACGCTGTGTTACAGTGTGTGTGTGTGTTAGAGAAATGTGTGTGTGTCTGTGTGTGTGCGCGCGTGTGTGTGCGCGTGCGTGTGTAGGAATCTTGGAAAGGATTTAAAACACATTCAATGCCTTCTCACGTTTCTTTGAAGCCGTGATGATTGCTTTTCCACGGGAAGCTTCTGAGCATGTACGGAGGATTGCTTGTTTTCTACCTCCCCCCCTCTCCATAAAATGAAGGTCAGATGAGCGAATGAGGTGCGCTTTGCTTTGTTTGGTTCTGGGACCGAGCGTTGTGTACCGTCCTGCCGTCCTGCTGTTCCCCAGGTCCCCAACACGCGGCTGTTCTGTCGGTTTGATGTGTCAAACCGCCAGAGAGCCAGACTTTATCCTGCGTCAAACACGGCCTCCTCCTCACTGCAGTACAGCACTCGGTTTGTCTTACTTTTGAGGAGACACATTTTGGAAAAACGGCGCCCGCTGCGCTTTATAGAGTCGCATTCGGTGTGTCTTGTCTATCTGTGTGTCGAGTCAAGCCAACTCACACAGAGCGCAGATTCCACCTCCGATTTGTAGCGCGACACAAACAAGGACTAGAGTCATGCTGTTTTAGTGGAGCAAAGAACACAGAAGACTGAAGTGGGGATCTTTATTCCCCACTTGCTTCCAATAGGATTGGGGACTCAAACTATTCTGAGTCTGTCCCAAGAAGGCCTAATGCCTATAGGGCTTTATAAACTGTCCTCTGGTGTTCTGTTCTATGTTGTTTGTTTCTACACTGAGCTTTGGTAGATATGTTGTACTCTGGTGTTCTGTTCTATGTTGTATGTTTCTATACGAGCTTTGGTAGATATGTTGTACTCTGGTGTTCTGTTCTATGTTGTATGTTTCTATACGAGCTTTGGTAGATATGTTGTACTCTGGTGTTCTGTTCTATCTTGTGTGTTTCTATGCTAATCTGAGGAGGAAATGTTATCCTCTGCTGTTGAGTTCTATGTTGTTTGTTTCTACGCTGAGCTGAGGAAGACATGGTTTCCCCACATCCCACCAGATGTGTGTTTGTGGTCACCACACTGCTGAATTAGAATATGAATCTGACACGGACACATGAGAAGAACATCTTCTCCCTCCTCCTCCAGGTGTTTGGTTTGGGTTGTGGCATCTGGGATGTTTACATCACATCTGGACTGACCCACTTCAGACCTCGCGTAACAAATTCAAATTAGTGTCATGAAATGTGGTAATCTGGTTTCATGTCATTTGGTTTCATCGAGTCATCGGGTCTGGTTCTACTGAACACTTTGTGGCTCTTGCGATGCAAGCCTAAAAAATAAATTTGGCACTTGAACCCCGACCTGGTTCAAGGGTTTGTTGGTTGAAAGTGGTTTCAGACTGGTTTGGTTAAACAGTGAATTTTTGCTTCAAACTGGTTTTAGAATCGCTCGGTTAGGAGAGTTTCTGCTTCAAACTGGTTTCAGACTGGTTTAGTTCAATTCCGTGTTTCTGTTTCTAACTGGTTTCAGGACGGGTTGGTTAATGACCGTGTGAGAGGGAGGGGGAGAGCGAGAGATGATTGGCAAAAGTTCCTTGAAGAACTCTGTTAATAACCCTTCCAAACCGTGTTCTTTTGTAGCCAGATTGGAAACACTACAGAGACATGAAACATCAAGCACCCCATTCAATATTTAACACCCCCCCCCGTGCTAATGATGCTAACAAAGGAACATAAACATTAAATCCGTGGTCCTCACCTCTTCTCGTATTCTCTTCACGGTCTCTCCTTTCTGCAAGCAATCAAAGACAGCAGCAATTAGTCAATCGTAACCAGCCCTTAGGTTTTATTGTCTGGTTGCCATGACAGCACCCGCTCCAGGGGCTGTTCCTATGGTCACCGTCCAGCTGTGTTTTCAGGGGTACCACTACCCACTACATTGTTCTTTTCACGGCGAGCGTATTCCCAACACGAGGGTTCTCAGCCTGTGGCTCGCGACCCGTCGGTGGACAGCGCCATAACCAGATTACTGACGATCATTTTAAAAACCTTTTTTATTTCTGAAAGACACATGGCGTCCTGGTTTGGTTCAGTTGATCGTCAGTCATTTTGGGCGACCGAGAAGGAGAACTCTGCGCTGATGAGCTCCACACGGAGGCGTTTTAATTATCTCTGTCACATGGTGTGTGACCGGATTAACGAGCCCCCCAGCCTCACAAACCCCCCCTCCCCCCGTCCCCCATGACACCGGAACACCCCGCAGACCCCCGGCGTATTGAAGACCCCCGCACCGGCTCAGAGCTGCTATTTTTAGGGACTAATCACCAGCCAGGCGGCAGGACGGGCATCAGCTCTGGTTAAACCCCAGTCCTCCTCGCCGAGGGTCCGACGACGCTGAGTGGCGGTTTCCAGGGTATATTTTAGGTTTATTTATTATCATGAGATTGAACTCTGCGAGCGGCGCTCCAGAAGCTGCTCTTCAAAGACGCTGGTGTTTTGACTGACAGCTCCCCCTCCCCAGAATGTATTTCCATTTCCTGCGCTGCTGGGGTTATTCCATCAGAATGCCTGACGTTGGGGTAATGCTGGACTCTTTATCTTAATTGATGCGGCCCTGCTTTGAGACGCGAGCGTAGCGTAGCACTAGCCGCGGTTCTGCCCAGAAACATCGCTAGTTCTCGGTGCTCTGAGCGAGGCGCTGCCGCTGCTGAGGAGCTCCTGATGAGTTCTTCACGTGAGCCGACAGCCCCTCGGACCGAACCCCCAGAGATCCCCCGAGGGCTTGGCCCGGTGCCGTCACCACAGAGGAAGAGATGAGCGTCCGCTTACCTTGCCGATGATGCTTCCCACTTCCTGTAGAGAAAACGTAAACAGGAAGTGAGGTGTTATTTACTCATGCTTGTGTTCGCTGCCGTCATTCTTCGGTTTCTATTTCTCTCCCATGAGTCAAACCCATTCAAGTCAATTCAGTTAGAATAGCCTCACTCACAACAATGAAAACATTTACCCAAGAATCTCCCCCTCTCTCCCCCCTCTCTCTCTCCGTTCCCCTCTCCCTCTCTCTATTTTTCTATCTTCTCTCTCCTTCCACCCTCCCTCCCTCCTCCCTCTCTCCCTCTCTCCACTCCTTCTCCATCCTCCTCCTCCCTCCTCCTCTCCTCTCTCTCCCACTCCTTCTCCCTCCTCCCTCCCTCTGCTCTGCCTCCCTCTCTCTCTCTCTCCCTCCCCTTCTATTCTACTCCTTTCCCTCTCTCCACCTCCTCTCTCTCTCCCTCCCTCCACCTCCTCTCCCTCTCTCCCTCCTCTCCTCTCTCCTCTCCCCCTCCCTCTCTCCCTCCCTCCCCCTCCCCCCTCTCTCCCTCACCTTGCCGTGCATCAGCAGGCGCAGGGTGAGTGTGACCCCCGACCCTCCCTCTCCAAACTCGGGCTGGCAGCTCATTGCGGCGGCGGCGGCGTTGGGGTCCGCCCGGGCGCTGTCTGCGACGTGCAGCGGGTGGTGGTGGTGGTGGGGGGGGTCGTGGAGTTGGTGGAGGTGGTGGTGGTGGTGGGAGGAGCTCGGCTCTGACGCTGGGAGACGCATGAAGTTCCGAGGCCTGAGGGGGGCGCCACGGAACGACTGGAACACCTCGGGACCGGCGGGGGGGGGGGGGGCTCTAGGGAGGGGAGGGAGGGAGGGGCGGGGGGCGGAGAAGAGGGTGGAGCTGCTGGTGACGACGAGGAGGAGGAGGAGGATTGTGGAGGTGGTGGGGATGAAGACTGGTTCTTTACCGGGCTCTGTAGGAGAGGGAGAGGGGGAGGGAGAGAGAGAGAGAGGGATAATAGATGATGAGGAAGTATTTGACAGATACCGGATCAGTCTCGTAAGCACAAGACAAGGAAGGAATCCGAAATCTGTGTGTGCGCGCGCGTGTGTGTGTGTGTGTGTGTGTGTCTGTAATTGTGTGTGTGTGTGTGTGTGTGTGTGTGTGTGTGTGTGTGTGTGTGTGTGTGTGTGTGTGTGTGTGTGTGTGTGTGTGTGTGTGTGTGTGTGTGTGTGTGTGTGTGTGTGTGTGTGTGTGTGTGTGTGTGTGTGTGTGTGTGTGTGCGCACGTGCATGCATGCATGTTGCCCCTTAGCTCAGTATAATTGCCAGCTCAAACTGTACTGACATCCAACAGACACACACACACACACACACACACACACACACACACACACACACACACACACACACACACACACACACACACACACACACACACACACACCGCGAGGCGGCTGCCTGTTGGCATGTGAGCTCTCGGCACGCCACTCTGCAGCAGTGGAGCATGCTGGGAGTTAAGAGGAGTGCAAATTAACATAATTCCTCAAGTGTCAGAACGTAGTCAACCAGTCCGTAGGGTAATTTAAGGATTAATTAGGGGGTGCGGGGGGGGGGTGTGTGCTGGATGGGGTCGGGGAACACCAGGCGTCGTCGCTCAACCGTGCGGAGCTTAACTCTCCGCTCTGCGCTCCAACAAAACAAACACACCCCGCATTCCTGGACAAGAAAGAGAAATCAAAGGCAGCGCTGGAAGGAGCCGTTCAAGGCTGGCGGAGATGTTTACACACACGCACGCAAACACAAACGCACATGGCCCCCGACACACACGCATACACGTTGTGGCATCCCGCTCCTCGAACCTCGGCCCCAGGGGGGGTCCGAGGTTTAGTAATGGACAGCGTATACCGCCGCCACCCCCTAACCGGCGACAGAGAGCATCACTCCTCTCCCCCCAATCAGCGAGATAGGGGGCGTGGCCTGGCCGGAGGGAGGAGAAGGCCAGGAGGCCATCTTAAGAGGAGCGCGAGCGCCGACGACAGGAGAGAGAACAGGAGCGAGAGGCACGAGGGGAGCGCTCGAGACCCCGTCCTGTTAGGGGCTCACAGAGACCCTACGTGTAGTACGTGGGTCCCCTGTTGGAGAGATCTTTGTAATATATGCCGAGTGCACATACACACAGTAACATACGCATACGTACACACACACACACACACACACACACACACACACACACACACACACACACACACACACACACACACACACACACACACACACACACACACGCATGTGTGGGGTCCGACAGCGTCCATACGTGTCTCCCGACTCTCCTCACTCATTGGTCTCTATGCCAACCGTCTCCGTAGCGACCAAAGAAGCTTTCGTAAAGAGACCAAACTGTGTCAATTCAGGTGGAGGAAGGAATTTCAATTTGAACGCACACCCGTGACGTGTGCACTTAAACACACACACGCGCACACACACACACACACACACACACACACACACACACACACACACACACACACACACACACACACACACACACACACACACACACACACACACACACACACCAAAACCAGGTTTCTATCAATCATTCAAGGTTTGTAGTAAAGTGCATTCCATCATGTGAATGTGCAACAAAATCTATATTTTACTGTGTGTGTTTGCTTATGCGCACACGTATGTGTGTGAATATCTTTCAGGGGGCGTATTTGAATGTGTGTGGTGTGTGTGTGTGTGCGCATGTGTGAGTGAGAGCAGCTCTCATAAAGTAGGTCAGAAATCTCAGGCAGGTTGTCTGCTACGCTTAACACACACCTCAAAACACACAAACACACACCCCAACACACACACACGCACGCACACGCACGCACGCACACACACACAAATACAGATACACAAACATACATACACACACACAACACCTCAAAACACAAAGCAGCCCTTCTCTGACGTGGACTCCCTTCAGTCAACTCATAGCTCTCATGCTAATCCGTTAGCCTCTGTGGTACCTCTAGAGGAGAGCTACACACGTGGTGTGGGTTGTGTGTGTGTGTGTGTGTGTGTGTGTGTGTGTGTGTGTGTGTGTGTGTGTGTGTGTGTGTGTGTGTGTGTGTGTGTGTGTGTGTGTGTGTGTGTGTGGGGCGCTTAGAGGAGAGCTACACACGTGTTGTCAGCCGCCGTTTATATAGCGTTCATTAATAATAAAGGAGCGCTTCATTACAGATGAGGGGAATTATGGGGAGAGGGAGAGAGAGAGGGAGATAGAGGGAGAGGTAGGAGAGAGAGAGGGAGAGAGAGAGTGGTAGGGGGGAGAGAGGGAGAGAGAGAGTGGTAGGAGAGAGTGGTAGGGGAGAGAGAGGTAGGAGAGAGAGAGAGACGGCAGTGAGGGAGAGATAGGAAGGGGAAAGAGGTAGGAAATAAGAGGGAGAGAGAGGGGTGAGAGAGAGGTAGGGGAGAGAGAGGTTGGTGAGAGGTAGAGGAGAGAGGGAGAGACGGGCAGGAGGTTGTTTTGTGTGTTTAAACGGCTCCTAATCATATTGATTACCTTTCAAATGTGTATTTGTGCATGTATGCGACTGTGAGCGTTACGACAAATCAAGTGGTCTTAATGCAGCATGGTTGAGCGAGAGAGAGAGTGTGTGTGTGTGTGTGTGTGTGTGTGTGTGTGTGTGTGTGTGTGTGTGTGTGTGTGTGTGTGTGTGTGTGTGTGTGTGTGTGTGTGTGTGTTTGTGTGTGTGTAAAAGAGTCAAACGATATATTATCCAAAGGCTTTCGGATGCTTTTCGGTTGGAAAGCTAAAGCACAACCAAACAAATCCTAACCCCTGAAAGATTGATTTATTGTTTCTTTCTGTCTGTGGTATTTATTTCGTGCGTGCGTGCGTGTGTGTGTGTGTGTGTGTGTGTGTGTGTGTGTGTGTGTGTAAGGGTCGTGCCCCAATGTCCATTAAATAAATGGCCCCTCGTAACACAGCCGTGTTCCCAGTGGGCTTCAAACCAGCAGCCACACGGAACACCCCGAGTCACCCCCTCAAAGGGGAGTGAGTGTGGGTCCGTCCCGCCACAACACACTCCGGCTTCGAGACCTCCAGTGTACCGTCCTGAAGTTCTACCCTCTCAATTATTAAACGCACCAAGGGAATTCTAAAGACGTAATCCTTTTTCGCCAATTTGGAATCCTGTAAAGAGGGTTTCCTTGTGATGGTGGGATTGGAATCATTCATTCAGCTCCAGAACCAAATGGAACGCCGACCGTTGTTTGTATTCTGCACATGGAATGTTGCAGTCGTCCAATTAGAATTCAGCAACTGTACCGGTTAATGCTACCCGGTAACATTCAACGCTCAAACGGGTCGTTTTTAAAGCCTGTATCTGTTCTGCTACTTCCTGTCCTCCCCGGGGAGTCGAGGGAGGAAGAGCTCGCTGTGGAAACAGCCAGTGTGTAACACAACAAAAGAAGAGTTTCAACCTATCAGAGAGAGAGAGAGAGAGAGAGAGAGAGAGAGAGAGAGAGAGAGAGAGAGAGAGAGAGAGAGAGAGAGAGAGAGAGAGAGAGAGAGAGAGAGAGAGAGAGAGAGAGAGAGAGAGAGAGAGAGAGAGAGAGAGAGAGAGAGAGAGAGAGAGAGAGAAGAGAGAGAGACGGTAAAAGTATATACTAGTTTACTACATGTCAAGGTGAGAGAGAAAGAACAAAGCCAAGGGGAGAGGCTAGGGGATGGAGATAATGGATTATAGATAGCAGTACACGATAATTCTGCTTTGATGTCAGCCTGACTGGGGAGAGGGAGCAACGAGGAGAGGAGGAGACAGGGGAGGAGACGTAAAACAAGAGCGTGATGGACAAACATGAGGAGAGAAAGAGAGCGAGGAGAGGAGAGAGAGAGAGAGAGAGAGAGAGAGAGAGAGAGAGAGAGAGAGAGAGAGAGAGAGAGAGAGAGAGAGAGAGAGAGAGAGAGAGAGAGAGAGAGAGAGAGAGAGACAAATGGAGAGAGGGAGAAGGAGAGACAAACAGAGAGAGGGAGAGGGAGGAGAAGAAACAATCAGAGAGAGAGGGAGAAGAAACAATCAGAGAGAGGGAGAAGGAGAGACAATCAGAGAGAGGGAGAAGGAGAGACAAACAGAGAGAGAGAGCGAGGAGAAGATACACAGAGGGAGAGAGGGAGGGAAAGAGAGGCTCATCTAGTCTGGCATTGTGAGGATGTTCATGTCAAAACAATGAAACACTGAAATGAATATGATGGGAGGGAGAGAGAGAGAGAGGGAGAAAAATATATATGTCTCTGCAATGCCAAGGCCAAACAATAAATCAATGTATTGGATTTATGACCTGGTGGGCAGGTCTGATTGGTTCTGGCTGGCGACTCATTTTCCTGGAAGATGATTGGATTAAACAATGAGTCTACTGCTCATCCCTGGAAGCTGATTGGATTAAAATGGCCCCCGGATGATTTCAACAGTGTCCCAGGGTAAAGGTCAACAAGGTCGAGGCCAAGGACGGAGCCACCTGTTAGCCAGAGAGTGTGTGTGCATGTCTGTGTGTGCACATGTGTGTGTGCGCTAACCAGAGAGAACGACAGTGAAAGAGAGATGGTGAGAGAGTGAATGAATAAAAACAATAGAGGGAAGGCTGAGAGAGACAGTTTACTTCCACTGTTTGTTTTACAGCTGCAAAGTTCACATATTACCATTCTAGCACTAACACCAATAAAATAATATTGCTGGCTGATTGTCCCTATCTGCAAAGATTATGCAGCATTATATTTAATGCATTAAATGATATCCTCATTGTTTGATCTTCTTTGGGTCTTTGTTTGCTTTGACATTGAAACTTATGTTCCCTGTGCCGATAAAGTTATTTTGAAATAGAGAGAGAGAGAGAGAGAGAGAGAGAGAGAGAGAGAGAGAGAGAGAGAGAGAGAGAGAGAGAGAGAGTAGAAATAGAGAGAGAGAGAGAGAGAGAGAGAGAGAGAGAGAGAGAGAGAGAGAGAGAGAGAGAGATTGTCACGCCAGACATTGATACGAATGGCCTATTTTCAGAGACCA
>OLKM01002347.1:44055-73049 GCA_900291075.1 Melanogrammus aeglefinus | reverse complement strand
AATGGTTAATATGAGAAAAGAAGGTCAGGATATGCAAAGGACAACGATGACGAGCATCAAAACAGACATGACATCGGAGATCACAACTGACTAAAAAACATACCGCTCTTCACCATTCTGGTCCCGACAGTGGTGAGGATGGCGAGGTTCTAGCCGTCCGTCAGTGGCAAGGCGACCATGATGAAACCGTGTGGGCACCGAGTGAAACACCCATAGAGCATCAATAAACTTGACGCACAATATGGAATATTTATGAGGAAAAAAGCTGAAAGAAAACTTAAAAACCGGATCATGTTATTCGTTTTAGTTCTATCAAACGAATAACGCGATTACACACCTTGTCTTTCTGCCGATGCAGGTTGTTTTTTGTTTTGCAGGCGACCAATAAAGATAATTATCCTTCTCCTCCTACAGTTGTTTTTTGCCACTAGAAATAGCAGTGTGCCTCCCGCCACTTCCACGCCCCACTTCCTTTCAAAACCCTCCCTGCGTTCCTAAACTCATAAGAAGTTCGTCCTTGCAGCAGCAAAGTAGTGAGAGAGCCAAGGATTAAAAGTTCTAAGACACGTGGCTGGAGTCAAACTCTCAACGGTTTTGTGGGGCAAATGGTCAAACTGGTGCTGGCACTTCCTAGGAGTCCCTTAAGGAAAACTCCATTATAGATATTTTGGGGGTACAAGCCAAACAGTTATCCTATTTATGCTTATCAATTTTGATTTAGGATTACGATGATATGTTGCTTGTGTCCAAGCCACCAAGCTAATGCAGTGTTTCCCATATCTGCCCACCGGTCCGCCCCCTTGGCAGGGTACAACTGTAATGTGTAGGGTAAACATTATAAAGTTTCAACCATGGTTCCCATGCCATACGTTTTTTTTTTTTTTTTATACTTTTTTTAAGAATGATTATTTTAACCAGTGATAACATCGCTGGCTCAGCCATTATTTAATTAGCTGCATAAGCTATCTAATGCTGTTTGGGTAGTCTCCACTCACTCCATGGTAGTTGGCAAGTGTAAGCTGTTGTAACTGTGGCTATTTCCTTAAAAATGACTACAATAATGATAAACGGTGAGTGAACAAAACCTCAATTAAACTTTAATATACAAAGCTAAAAATGTAATTTGGGACATTGTTGTAATGAAGTAATGTCCCCTTGTAACCGGCCACCTGTGACCAAATCTCAAGTAGTTGCACTTTCAACTGTGTTACAGTTCTGGTTCAAACTCCTACCCGAGTCTCATTGCGAATGGTGATATCACAGTGTGGAATTCAACATAAGCCGAAAAATTATAAACTTAGCGCAGACCCTCTGCAAAAATACGTGGTTCGGTTTTGTGATTACACCAGTTTTTAAAGCAAGTAGACAAGCTGATACATGGAATAACACAATGGCTATCTACACGCACTTTTTTAAATTGTACGATTCTTCTAAAGAGACAGTCATCATATTATGGCCCGTAGGTAAAGAAGAACCTGATAACCAACCCAAACTTGGGCTGTGTGTACTAACTTGTGTTCCACGAGAAGCAAGCCGCAGAAAAGACCACAGACACACAGGAGAATTAAGAAAGTACATAACCAAGTGTATTCCCCTCTGTTAATGTTACACATTTTAGATATCATCTCAACTGGAACACCTTACATAACAATTTAGAAAGAACAGGAAGTTACTGGAGGAATATGGTTGGAATGGGTCAGAGAGAACGTAAAGAGTGCAATTGAGACAAAGACTGACTCGAAAATGGTTGGCCGTATCGCCTTGAGCAATAAAGTAAAAGAAACGTTAAGGAAGCTGCTGTTCCACAGTTTGAGACATAAATATATGTCAAAGGAAATGACACCAAAAAGCAGAAAAAAAGGAAACACATAATAATGAATGTCAGACAGATTGAATGGGAATCGTAAATATCAGTTTCTCAGAGGAGAGTTGAGAAAAGTATGTGGATACATGTTGGTAGCCCCTAAATCAACATTTTCTCAACAAAAAAAACAAAAAACAGAACTAAATGAAACAAACATAGAAATTCCAATTTTCCCAGAATCAATTAACCATAGTCAATGTTTTAGATTTATATTTCAAATCTTGTCGAACATCTCGAACACAGTAAGGTAGAGCGGGAAAAACACACTTCCTTAGTCAAGAGAGATAGTCCAAATATTAAACATTTCACAAACTTTTTTTTTTTCAAGATTTTCTTTTCTTTTCAATGGTATAGAGTTTTTCTTCTTTTGTTTTAATAGAGTTGAGAAAATTCGGAGTACGTTCCGTTGTTGTATATCTCCAAGGGAACTGGCACCAGACACCACACACTCCTGTGTATGTGGCGTGTTCGCTCCATAAAGTAAGTTATCCCTGCCCGTTATGGCTTCCACTCACTCGGGCAATAAACAGGGGCGACTAGCCACCAGTCTCTCACTCCATAGTACCTCAGTCCACAGTGTGAGCTTTCTTCACCTCCCCATCCCCCCGCCCCAAAGTTTTAAAAAACATTAAACCCAGAAAATAACTGAGATTTTCTCCCCCCCTACCCTCCCGTTCCGTCTCGCAACGATTCTTCAGTGGAGTCTCGTATCCGCGGTGCTGTTTTTACAACCAGGGAGTCTTCCAAAAGAGTGTAACCAAGGGGAAGGCTCATGGTTTCGGGGGAGAAGGGGTGGGCGGCCAAGAGGGTGTTGATGGTGGCTAGGATGGGGATGGTAGTGGCTCTAATGTCACAAAGAAAATCGAAGATGTCCGTCCTCCGCTTGTCTGTCTGTGAGGAGGTCGTCAAATAGTCTTACAACTCCACCAAACACCTACCTTGACCTTTTTCACGGCGCGCCGTGTGATTGGATTGATCTACACACGATATATTCAATTCACGATTTGATCCGTTTTGATCGTTTTTATCTTTTTTTCCCCCCCTCTCTTTAATTTTGGGTATTTTTTTCCATTTATTTGTAACTGTGAAGAACCAGAGAACTGGCTTCTTCTGGACGCACCAACCAGGGGAAAGACAAAAGGAACAGAGGTATGCTTCTAAAGAAGGCTAACTGTGGGGTGAAGGTGGTGTGGTGGTGTTGGTGGTGGGGCGGGGTGGTGGGGGGTCATCGTCAAAGACGTCTCGGTGGCTAAAACCGTTACAAAAGTCAGTGTCCGAGGGCACGTCGCAACCGGCGTCATCTCGTTCTTGCCTACGTTTAACATCGTTGTTGTTGATCATCATCATCATCGTCGTCAAAATATATTATTTTATTTATATATATGTTATGTGTACTTTTTTTTCATCAATTTTAAACTCCACAGAACGAAAGAGAAAAAAAGAAGAAATAGGTTTTCTTTTTAAATCTCGTTTTTTCGCTAAAATGAATACTACATGCTCGAAACACAGCAGCCAGAGGTTACTGTTCGGGCGGGACTGCTGTGCGCACCGCGAGGAGAGGAGGGAGAGAGCGCACCGGATAAAGCAGAGGTATCAGAGCGAGAGAGAGAGAGTGGGGGGGTGAGGGGGTGAGGGAGAGGGAGAGGGAGAGAGAGAGAGAGAGAGAGAGAGAGAGAGAGAGGAAAGAGGAGAGAGGAGAGAGGAGAGAGAGAGAGAGAGAGAGAGAGAGAGAGAGAGAGAGAGGGCGTGAGGGACAGCGAGAGATCAAGAGAGGACACTAGGAGACTTCTTAATACTTACAGAGGGAGAAGGCCAGTGGCTTTGACACTGTTTTTTTTTCTTTCTGGCAGAATTCAAATTTCACAGGCGTGTGTCACAGCTATTCTTCACTTGAACTGAAATTTCTTTACTTGAACCTTATCTATTCTCATACTGTTTGAGGTTGTGTTGTTTTTTACAATGGCCTTGAGGATGTATGGACCTTCACTCAAATACTGGCAGTCTTTCTTCCCATGGCAATTTACAAAAGACTCACCTGGCGTGAGATAACCAAGACATTTTAGTTGTTTCCTTCTTGGCACTGTGTGTGTATGTGGGGGGGGGGGGGTGTTGGTATGTGTGTGTGTGTGTATGTGTGTGTGTGTGTTGTGTGTGTTGGTGGTCTTGTCTAGGTGTGTTTGTTGGTGTTTGTGTGTGTGTGTGTGTCTGTGTTAGTGTGTGTGTGTTGGTGATCACGTGTAAGTGTGTGTTGTTGTTGTGTGTTGTTGTGTTTGTTGGTGTCTGTGTGTGTTAGTGTCTGTGGGTGTGAGTATTTGTGTGTTAATGTGTGTGTTGGTGTTTGTGTTGGTGGTTTTGTGTGGCGCTAGAGGTGGCAGCCTTTCTCTTACAAACACACACTGGACACGCCATAAACACTAAAATCAGTCCAAGCCACCGATACACAGTGTATATACCAATTTGGGAGCTAACGAGTGCAACGAATAAAAAAAGTACTCCTAGAACCTCAATTTCTACGATGGCAATCGACATTTTTAACGTGTCAAAAGAAAAGACACCATGTCTCATCCTCTCTGCCTCCACTCCGTCTCTATCTCTCTCGCTCTCTCTCACTCTCTCTCTCTCTCTCTCTCGCTCCTCTTTAGAAGAAGTGCCCCGGCCCCGCGGTTCAGGCTTCGCTTTCAAGGCGCTCTCCCTCCGGCTCCCCTGGCTCCCTTAGACGTAGTACTCCTTGTCCTTGTTCTTCTTGTTCTTGGTGACCGTCTTGGCGGCGCCCGCCTGCTTCTCCTTCACCAGCGTGCCGTTGCTGCTCTGCGTGGCGGCCGAGTTGCTGATGTAGTTGCGGCTCTGGTCCACCTGGTAGGAGCCCTCGTCGCGGTTGCGGTACTTGTACATGGCGTAGAGCAGGATAAGGATGCAGAGGGCGGCGGCCGCCACGATGCCCACCACCATGCCGGTGGTGCTGCTGGACTGCTGTACCTCCACGGCCCCGGGCAGGCCCCGCTCGGGGGACGTGGGATCTGCGGTGGGCACATGGGGGAAGTTAGGCGGGTGGGTCACCCCTGCGGCGGGGTGGCGCCGCTGACCCGGGTCGGAGGAGGACGGGTGGGCCGGCGGCGGCGGGGGCAGCAGCACCTGGTCCCGGGTGTTCATCTTCCCGGCGGGGATGTTGGCGTTGCCGGGGTTGGCGTTGGGGGGCTTGGGCCGCGGGCCGAGGTGGTCGGGGTCGGCGGTGGGGGTGGAGGGGAGGGGCGGGCGGTTGGGGTCGGGGACGCGGGAGGAGTGGCGGTCGCGGGGGTTCTGGGCGGCGGGCGGCGGAGGGAGGACCGTCCGGTCGGTGACGAGCGGCGAGTTTTTGAAATAGTCCTCGTCGTCCGACTCGGTCATCTCGCCCGAGCCGTACGCCGACACCTCGATGGGCTCCTCGCAGTCCTCGTGGTCCAGGGGGCAGGGGGCCCGCGCGGGGACGTGGTTGGGCAGGGACAGGGACTCTTTGGTGGTCTCGAGCAAGGTGAGGAAGGGGCGGTACGTGGTCGGGGGCGCGGGGACTACCGGGTAGCGCGTCGCGATGGATGGGGGGTCTAGGGAGTCCACGGTTATTATGGGCAACACTAATTCACCTCCTGGGACAAGAAAGAGACAACGGAGGGGGGGGGAAAGACAAGCGTTAGAAACCCTCTTAAGGAAGAGTCGTCCCTCCAAACTAACACCAGGAAAGCAACGACAGTTGAAATACAGTAAACATTAACACCATGATCAGAACAGCACTAAACACTAACATGAAGTTAGTGCTAAAAGTTTAGTTAACCTTGTCTATTTAAACATAGTATTCTGACTAATTTACCTAAAACTGAGGTAAAATACAAGCAAATATTCTATCCTACTCCTAGAATCCCTGAATAAACTCTTACTAAACTGTCGTAAACCTATCTGATGTATATAAATCTGGTGTTTGCTTGTTTAACGGTACAAGGTAAAAGTATATCTAAGATATAATACTAAACAACCTATGGTACTATACAGCCTATGCTCAGCTTAACAACGTCTGTTCTAACTACGCTAGCATTCAGATGTCACTTCTGATTGGTTAAGATAAGATAGCAAACCACGAGGTTCAGGTCACTTACATTAACAAATTGGCCGCATGATTTTTGCATGAAAAAAAAAATTACAAAAAGAAAGCTGCGTAAGATTGTTTTTAGATAGTAATGATAACAACCACCACCCATTCCCTTTCTGCCATTTCATTTTTTTGGGGGCGATTGGAATATTCCCAAAAGAATAGGCTTCTCACTTTACTGTACCCATGTCTTTGGCAATTCTTTTTGGGTTAGTTTTTTCTAATTAGCTTGCGGTGGCTATATGGGTTTGTCATATTGGCCAACCCCCGTTAGCTAGCCTTAATTATCGGATTTGCGTTTTAATGATTAAAGTGGCCCAAACGGACGTGAACATCATCATGAAATATCACTACAGAATAACAATCACCTTGCTGTTCAAATCCTCAGAAGGTTTAATTAAACAGGGCAAATATTGTTATGTTTGGAAAAAGGTGGCCGAGAATGATGAATCACTAAGTTATACGTGATTAATTCGTCATTCCAAGTAATTCTATTAGCAATTTAAAAAAAATCCCAAAAGGAGATTAGTTAACAGGGAACATTATTACACAGCACACATTAAACAGACAATTTGTGGTTATTTTCAACATGTTCTCTTGCTGGCATTAATGGTATTTCGAGTCAGAATAGGAAAGGAAACAATTTGAAAACATTATAGGGAAGAGGGAGGGTTAGCATGATAACGGCACATCATAGGCGAAAAATGTTAAAGCAAAATGTTGGCAAAGAAATGCTAACATCATCAGCATAGAATGACAATTCTGGCCCTTGGTTCATTTAATGAGGTGAATTAGAGTGACTTGTCGAAAGGAGATACGGTATAAAGGATTTTGGGGACGAAAGAACGGGTATAAATAGGTTTTGTTGGGGGGGGGAGGGACAGGGGTTAGGGTTTCTCCTGATACTAGTTATCTTAGCAAGGATCAAGATTTGTGAAAAGGCAAAGGTGGTTTTGATGGCAAACAACATTCAGTCAACACAACCTGTAAATACATCTGTATATACAACATACGTAACAGAAACAGGGAACGCAATAAAAATGTGTCACATACACGAGAAGGAATAGTTAGTCATAGTTCAGTTTAAAACTCCCTTATTTTAAGTTCAAAATCACTGTGGTCTAGTTTCCATGGCAATGCTAAAGTTCTTTCTTTCTATTTTTTTTTTGTGTGTGTGTGTGTGTGTTGTGTAAGGGGACTGTTTCACCTTGAAGACTGGGAGGAGAGAAGAAGAGAGAGTGATAACACCTTTTAAGGATCAGTAATCTCCAAAAAAGAAAATAGAAAAAAATAGAAATTTCGTGAAACTTCCAAATCTGAAAATGGCAAACTCGTAGGAATAAATGCAATGGCAAAAAAAAACCAACAACTACAAAACCTGAGTTCCCTGGACTTCTGAGGGAGCTACTAGTTTCACTGGATCTTGGATTGGGGTGGTGATGAAGAGGGGGAGGGGGTGGGTGGGGTGAAGGTGGTACGGGTGGGTAGGGGCGGGGTGTTGGTGGAGAACGCGCGAGCGACGCTATCTATACCGAACCATCTGTGCCTTTGACAGAGATGCTGCCAATGCAATTTCAAGCTGTATACCTAGTGCACGCCGCCCGGGTACGCCCGGGAAACACAGGGCTTACTCTGCCCGCTGTCTGCCCTACTTATGTGTTTACCGACCAGGGGAAAATAAGCTAGTGACTCACCCAACCCATCCCCACCGCTCCCAGTCGCTCCCACTATTGCTGCAGCCAATGCAGTGAGTACTATAGTACTGCATGAACACTACAGTAAGCCAGTACTGTAAATACAGTTGTACCGGACGCTATTACAGTGAGTACTATAGTACTGTTTGAACACTACAGTACAGCACCCGGTACAGTTAATACTGTAGTACAGGATGCTATAACAGTGGGTACTTTAGTGCTGCATGAAACCTACAGTCCAGCAGCCAGTACAGATTATACTGTAGTAGCAGATACTATGACAGTGAGTACATTAGTACTGCATGAACACTACAGTACAGTTAACACTGAAGTACCGGACGCTGTGACAGTGAGTACTTTAGCACTGCATAGACACTATAGTACAGCAGCCAGTACAGTTAATCTAGTACTGGATGCAGTTAAAGTCAGTTCTTTAGAACTGCATGAACACTACAGTAAAGTCAGTACAGTATATACTGTAGTACCAGACACTGCCCCAGTGAAAACTTTAGGACTGGGTGTCGTCCCACTGGATAGATGGTTGTAGAAAAGGGATGCAACGTGTTTTATTTTCTAGCTCTTTGGATTTTTATGTCTTAACGTTGAAGTGTGCATTCACACAGTTTACTACTTCCACTTTCTGTCAGGCTTGGATGTTAGGAGTCATGCATCAGATAAGGATAGGTGAAAAAGTATGGAAAACAAATACATTTTCCTAATAACATAAAAGTGCACTGGAAAGATAATCCTCCAGAAGCCATCTCTCTCTATTCTGTCTCCGTTTGGATGTTTTTGGATTGGGGGGGGGAATAGAGTAAAGAAGATGGAAAAGCAGAGTATTAAACTCAAATCCATCGCCACAGTCTTCAAGTCCAATCCAGGATAACCCTCAACACCCTCAGCCCCTACTACACACCCCCCCACCCCACACACACACACACACACCCTATTTATATTCGACAGCCTCTATCAAACCACACCATCTTTTCATTTCCTTGTGTTTCTCTCCTGCCTGCCAGGCAAAACCCTGTTTGTTTAAAGTTACAGCGTGCTTCCATCTCCGACCGGACCCCCCAACTCTGCCCCATTACACCCCCTCCTCCTCCTCATGCAGTAGCAGATTGGTTCAGCTGGACTGCCCCGGCAGCATATCGGGCCAGATATCGTCTAGTGGTTAAGGTGGCTTTGGTCAGCTCTGGTCCCCTTCTGCCTCCGTCAGTTAATAGTCCCCGGAGAAGGAGATTAGGAAGGGGAGACCAACAACATCGACATCCAAGGACAAGAAATACACACTTTTTGTGGACGGAGAGAGTGAAATATCGGTGACATATATCCAGGGCCGCAGCCAGGGTTTGAAAAATAGTGAGGTTCAATAGCGGCTTCAGATGCGGGGGTTCAGCTTTGATAAGTGGGGTGGGGGGTACGGCTTCAGTTGCAGGGGGTTCAGTTATTTTGGGGGTTGTGCTTGGTTCGCGCACGCACCAACAAATGTCAGACATGGCGGACACAAAGTTACAAGTCTCAACTGAGGTAAGCCTTTACTCATCTCAGAGAAGTTCTCAACAGCTGATCTTGTGTACAGTTGTATTAAGGTTCTTATTCTTTTTTTAATCTCTAAAAACATTACCGAGGTCCGGACCACGGTAAACTCATAGCTGGCTCTCCCACTCTTTCTTTCTCTCTCTCTCTCTCGTCTCGATCCCTCAGTTGAAGCCCCCCTGTCCGAGGCTTGCCGGATGCGGTTGGCCAAATGGTTCAAGGTTTGATTCCCACATTGTCCACAGCAACCTTCCATAGGCAGAACGCGGGAACACAACGCTGAATAAATAGCAGCAAAGACTGGAAATACTTTTGCGGCGATTATTATGATGCATAACTTTTTCTGTTTTATTTAGTTCACAGGGGTGTTCCAAATACTGGTGATTAAAGCGCTGGCTAAGATCAGGGCAGAATTGTATTAGATGGAAATCAAAAGAAAGCCACAAAGCTATCGTAGATTACTGACATCGGTTCTGCTTTGATGACAAGATGTACAACGCAGTAGGGGAGTTATTTGATAGGAATCCTTTTGACAGACGTCGGTTTGAATAAAGTTGTTGTTTGTCTGTGTGTCAAACTCAGGGGAGAGAAATAAAATCCTAAAACGTGGAAGTCTGCTGATCTCCAACACCTCTCCCTCTCCTCACCTTTAAAATCACATACTGATGTGTACACTGGGTTCCCCCCTCTGGTGCGCGCGCACACACACACACACACACACACACACACACACACACACACACACACACACACACACACACACACACACACACACACACACACACACACACACACACACACACACACACACACAAATTCGTAAAGGAAAATACAGTGGTTTGGAGCATGGAGCGCTTTGCGATTCAACTTCGATTACCGTGTTGAATTGAAAACAATGACAGCAGATCCCCTCACCCCCGACTGCCATCTCCCCCCCCCCACCCATCGACCCTACAATTGGTCACTTTTGTTCTGAAATCAGCCCCTGCGATAGCTGCAATTACGTCCCCGTCGCCTTCTCGAAACAGCCGCAAAACAAGGCGCAACGCATGACAGTGTGGCAGCGCGCTCTCGCCGTCCCCGCACAACTTAATAAGCTGTTTACGAGCAAGGCGGGTCGGCGCAGTCACCGGCCGCTGCCGCCGCCGCCGCCGCCGCCACTTGTTTGCCTAAAGCAAAGTCATTTATTTCTGACGCTGATGGATGAAGCCGAGGCTCATAACGCGTTCCACCGAGAGCAACGTAGCGGCGTGTGTTGGTGGGGAGGACGAGCGGTTTCAATGTGTGTGTGTGTGTGTGTTGTGTTTGAGTTTCTGTGTTAAGGGGACATGGGTCGTGTTCCTTTTTTCCTGCCCCTCACTCTTGTCTCTCTATCTTCCTCTCTGATAGTCAATAAGGCTCTGGTATCTCTGGTGTCGTCAGGGTTTCTTTTGGGTTCTCAGTTAGGGTGTGGTGCTTGCTAGAATTGGTGGCGTTTCTATGTGGGTGTGGCTCCGCCTCCCTCTTGACTCCCCCCCCTCCCCCCTCCCCCCGGGGGGGGACACACAGATTGAGCAGTTGATGTGATCACGTCGGTGGGGAAGGGAGCACTTTCTGATCCAAAACAGATGCAAAGATAGACATTGAACAATAAGGGAGGGGAGCTGTGTGAACCTACATTCTTGTACTAGCATGCTTAGTATTTGTATGATTTCTATTCCATTTTTCCCCCGTTTCGTTCCTCTCTCTCTCCTCCTTACTTATTCTTTATACCTCGTTCCACTCTTCCCCTCCTATATCCCTTTTAATCCAAGTTAAAAAGGACTTATAGTGCTATTTGTACGTGACACACACACACACACACACACACACACACACACACACACACACACACACACACACACACACACACACACACACACACACACACACACACACACACACACACACACACACACAAACACACACCCTGTAAGATAAATTGCCTCCCAGGAGAATCTCTTCAGCGTTCCCGACAGCTGGTGAGTCACTGACACCAAAACAAAGGAAATGTTCTTATTAAGCAAGCTAAAAAAAAAATGTGTGTGGAGCTTCACAGGAATTAAGGTGTGCAGTGACTAAACTCTATGGCAAAGGAGGATAAAAGGTGAATTCTTCCTTAACTCCCTCCCTACTTGCTTTCTTTCATTCCCTTCCTATTATCTCTGCTCACATCCTGGTGTTTCTTCAATGATAAACTACAATCTTAGCCCTGGGACTGAGAAAGCGCCAGGTTCATAAATATTTATAGGCCTATTCAATAGACAACAGTAATCAGTCAATTCTACATAATACTGATTTCACGTGAGATAAATCACTAAACTGCATACTGACTCACCTCAGTGCTCCCGGAGGTTAGTATTTAGGTCAAGTGAGCGGGGCAGTGAGCACCCTCAACCCCAAGGCATTTTTCGCTAACATTACAACATGAAGTGAAAGCGAAAGTGAAAGTTCAATTACACATGATCGGACCACCGGGGTAAAGCGATGGAACTCCACCATGACAAGTAGCCTACAACAGCAACACTGGCATCGACAACAGGTTGGGAGGGTAAAGGTGGCTTTGGAATTAGAAGCAACATCAACTCTAATGGATGGCGTTTTTTCGACAGATGTAAAAAAAAACAAAAAAAAAACGTATTCTGTGGCTCTCAGAGCCGTGGCGGGACGGGGCGCCGGGCGGTAATGAATGGTGGGTGCGCCGGTCCGGGACGAAGGGTATGAACTTGATATAGCACCTGCTACATCCCGCGACTGATAAGTAGCGCCAGGTAGAGGAGGAGGGAGAGGGGAGGGCATCAAAGAGGAGGGTGTGAGATGGAGAGAGAGCGAGAGAGAGAGAGCGAGTGAGGGTGGGTGTGGGCCAAGATGAAGGGAATGTGAGGACGAACGTGGATGGAATTAGACTCTGGAGGGGGTTTGGAATTAATGACTAGTGCGACTTTTTCGCCGTTGGAAAAAAAAAAAGGGTATTTGTTATTTGAATGCACTGTAGGTTTTGTATATGGGTGTTAGGGAAAAGAAAAACAATTGATGGGGAGTTTTAGAATGAATGACTACTGCGCATTCGCCGTCGGTGGAAGAAGCGTATTTATCATGTAAACGCTCTGCGGGATTCACGTCTGTGTGTGTGTGTGAACTAAAAAAAACAAAACTGTTCTCGCACACAAATAAAGTGCAAAACACATCGCGTTAGAGGGGTGGGAATGAAGGACGATTGCGATTTCCGGCACTCAGAAACATCGCCATTTTCGTCCGAGGAAAAAACCAAGAACTCGACTGAAGTAAGGGAAGAGGGTGCGTCACGCGTGGTGATGGATTTGTGAACGAGGGCCGTTTGTATACTTGTGTGTCCTCAAGGCATTCAGCAGATCCGCCCGTCGCATCGACTACCTTGGTGAACTGCAAGAGAAGCGGAGGGGCGTGGGGGGGGGTGTAGGGTGTCACGTTAGGTGTGGTGGGTGGGGGGTGGTGGGCGCTGGTTGTCAGCCCGCTCATTAGAAGTGCCGGCAGATTCCACCCAGAGTGTGGTGGGTGGGGGTAATTAAAGCACCCTGACAAACTCAAAGGACTGATTGGACCCATGGGAGACGGACAGCACTCTCTCTCTACCTAGTAACACTGCTGCTCTCTCTCTCTCTCTCTCTCTCTCTCTCCTGCTCTCTCTCTCTCTCTCTCTCTTCTCTCTCTCTCTCTCTCTCTCTCTCTCTCTCTCTCTCTCTCTCTCTCTCTCTCTCTTTCCCACCCTCCCTCTCTCTCTCATCCTCCCCCCACCGCCTCTGTCTGTCCCTCTCTCTTTTTCTCTCTGAGGCACCCTTTGTCAATCTCTCTTTCCCCGTCTCTCACCCTCCTGCCCGCCCTCTCTTCGTCCGTCCTCCCCCTTTCTCTCTCTCTCTCTCTGACGCACACAATCTCTTTGCCTTTGACTCTAACCTCCCTTTTTTTCAGTACATTGCCTTTTTTCCATAGCCAAAAGTCGGCCCTTGCTCAACTTCCTCCCTCTCTCTCTCTCCCTCTCTCTAGCTCCCTCTCTTAATCTCTCTCCCTCTCCCTCTCTTTCCTCCTCTCTTTTTCCCTCTTCCTCTCTCTCTCCAGTTTGAGCTCAGGGCTACGTGACGCACCTCTTAATATCGCTGTCAGTGTTTTCCGTCAATGCAGCCTCCTGCACTCTCTCTTACTATCTCTCCATCTCATACAGTCTCTATCTCTCTCTCCCTCTCATACAGTCGTTATCTCTCTCTCAGCCCAGCTCTCCCTCCCATGCAGTCCCTATATCTCTCTCTCATTATCTCGTCCTCCCATGCAGTCTCCATTTTCTCTCTCTCATTATCTCTCCCTTCGTTGCAGTCTACATTTCTCATTATCGCTACCTCCCATGCAGTCTCTATAGCTCTCTCTCAATATCTCTCCCTCATGCAGTCTCTATATCTCTCTCACTATCTCTCCCTCTCATAGAGTCTATATCCATTTCTCACTATCTGTTCCTCTTATAAAGTCTTAATATCTCTTTCTCGCACTATCTCTCTCTCTCATGCAGTCTTTATGTCCCTCTAGATCTAATTTAGACTCTCTCGCTCTCTCTCGCTCTCTCTCGCTCTCTCCCTCACTATTTCCCTCTCTCTAATATACAGTATTCCTAAGGGCGCAATTTTGTTGTCTCATTTTCCATTCCAAACCGCTTTCTCCTCATAAATCCAATTTGGGTGTGTCAACAACTTTTATGCCACCTTATTCCTAGATTAGGTCTTTCTCCATAATATCATTTTGAAATATATCTTGAATGAAAAGTCAGGAGATTTAGTTTCCTCTGTCGACGATGGCAAACCAGAGAAACAAAGAAGTGAATTGCAATATGTACGAGGGTTGAAGTCCCACCTCAAGCTGTAATTGTGGCGACTACATTCAGCTGTAAAGCTAGCATTAAGTTAGAATATAGCTTCACGGCTAAAGGCCAATACGATTTTAATGACCTGTTTCTGTATTCACTGTATGTCACTTTGGATATACGTATAAGTGCCTGCTTAATGACCAAAATTGTACTACTGCTACTCATAATACAAAGGATAATAAATGTATTACTATATAACTGATTATATATATCATCACTTACATTGTGTAAGTATATTATATAAGTATAGAAAGACATCTGTAAGAATCTTAAGGGCTGTCCTTACTCCCCTAAAGTGGTGCTAGGCAGTGTCTTGCTTGACACTTAAAGTGGGATTGAAAACAGTCCTATCTCACTGGGTTGACAAACTACAGAACACCCGTATTTGGCATCTGGTGTCTGCGATATGAAGTGCTTGTCCATCTGGCCTGAGAGTTAGTGTTTGTGTGTGTGGGTATCTGCCTGTTCAAATGTGTGCGCTTGTGTGTGTCTGTGTGCATATACCCGAGTGTCTGTATGTGAGTATTTGTTTATGTGTGTCTGTGTTGTTGTGTGTGTGTGTGTGTGTGTGTCAGAGATGGGGACTCGAGTTTGCGACTCGGACTCGAGTCGCACTTAAGTCGCACACACAGAGACTTTAGACTTGACTTGGACTCGTGCCCAAAAGACTTCTGACTCGACTCGGACTCGTGTTTTGGGACTCGTGAACAATCATAGTTTTTTTTTTTGGCGTGTTAATATTGAGGAAACTCTGAGCTTAATGTGATTCCTTCCTTTTTTCATGGTAACCATGGTAACCATATTACGTCGGGTGCGCGGCTCGCGGCTTCACGCACTAGTAACGTTACCGTGGATGACAATGGCGACCGACGGTACACCTGCAGGTGCTGCTGTACCATTTGTAATTACATTTGGTTATAAAAACTTCAGACAGGACGGTACAAACAAAAGGAGTGCTGACTGCAAAGTCTGTAGTACCCGAATCAAAGATGCTGGATCCACCACATCAAATTTTTATCAGGGCACTTGAAAACTTACACCCGGACAGGTCAGTCACATTAGCGCATATGGACGGTAAGGCTCAGCATCAGCTATGCAATTTTATCACTTAGCTTCTCTACTAGCTTTGTAAACCTAATATTTGAATAGATTAGTGAGTATGAAAGTTTGCCTGTTCGCACTTGTTGGTTACCATTGAGGTGCGTTAACATCGAATCGTTAAAAAAAAAAAGGTTGGGTAAGGGTTAATCATTTACGTTCCGCTGTCACCATCTCCTGGCTAAACAGTTTAACACTAGGTGCGTTTCCATCAGCTGTTTTAGATGCGCATCTAGATGTATCGCCATCGGAAAATGATGATGGAAACGCCGTGTGATTCGCATTAAAATCCCCTGATTTGCCACAAATTGAAATATGCTCGCTATGGCCGGGTTTTGGTTGATTCGAATGGGATGGAAACAGCTGTATGCGAATCAAGTGTGACGTAGCGCACTTTCACCCCGACTGCTTCGACGGAATGTTTACAGGCTGGTTGCCATGCCAACCCGCGGAAAATCTCGCGTGACTTAGAAAACTCGCGCGAATTTGTAGTTTTCACCAAAGTCCGTTCTTTTGATGGAAAACACACATGATTCGAATTTCTTTTAATGCGCATTGCCCAGTAATGCGAATCACTTTGGATGGAAACATGGCTACTGTCGGCTCAGTCGCTACCTCCAGGTATCCTGTGATGAAGAAGAAACGGACTGCCTAGGTTTTTGGAAAAGGCATGCTAAAGTGTTCCCGAGGCTCTATCTTGTGGCTATGAGAGTGCTCGCTGTTCCTGCCACCAGCGCACCAGTGGAAAGGGTATTCAGTCACGGAGGCATTATAATGCGCCCTCACAGAGCCAGGCTTAGTGCAAAGACACTGTCCAACTTAATATTTTTAAAATGCCATTCTGTTGGATAATATTTTTCCAGTACAGTAGGCCACTGGAGGACAGCTACAGTACACATTTGTTAATGTTTTGTGTGCATACAGTGTATTCTATTCAGAGAAGAATAAGGTAAACATTCTGTTTTGAGTTTTATTTTTATACAAGGAATGATTTTTGTTATATGATGTGCCTGTTGTGGGTCATCGTTTAATATCACCAGTTTATAGACAGTAAGCTATTCAGTATTCAGATAAATTTGACAGCAACAGTTTTTGCTTTTTTTGATATACAAAATTCTGTAACTGTACTGTATGTTCATGTTGGACAAATACAGTTTCCTTTAAAGGAAAGCATTTATATTGTGTTGTTTTCTTCATATAAATTAGAATGGCTCTGTGATCTTATAACAAACAACTTAAATCAGTACTGATACTGTAAAAGGAGTGATTATTATCCAGTAAATGCTTTGAATTAGTCTTATATCTAACTGGGTTGACAAACTACAGAACACCCGTATTTGGCATCTGGTGTCTGCGATATGAAGTGCTTGTCCATCTGGCCTGAGAGTTAGTGTTTGTGTGTGTGGGTATCTGCCTGTTCAAATGTGTGCGCTTGTGTGTGTCTGTGTGCATATACCCGAGTGTCTGTATGTGAGTATTTGTTTATGTGTGTCTGTGTTGTTGTGTGTGTGTGTGTGTGTGTGTCGTTATGTGCAGTTTGTGTGGTGTGTGAGTTGTTCGTGTGTGTGTGTCCATATCTCTTTCGGGTTTGTGTTTATGTTCACTTGTATGTTTGCCTGTGTGTGTGTGTGTGTGTGTGTGTGCGTGTGTGTGTGTGTTTCTACAGGTATATGTCGGGTGGATTCGGTGGAGAGAGGACGAATGAAAGACCTCACTCCCACACATACAGACAGCCAAAGAAACAGACATACAGACAGATAGAGCCCAGGGGTGTGTGTGTGTGTGTGTGTGTGTGTGTGTGTGTGTGTGTGTGTGTGTGTGTGTGTGTGTGTGTGTGTGTGTGTGTGTGTGTGTGTGTGTGTGTGTGTGTGTGTGTGTGTGTGAGTGTGAAGGTGAGTATGTCCAGCTCTCTATCTTTGTAATGGAGTGGGTGTCAGTGAGTACACCGGAGAAAGAGCGAAGGAAAAAGAGGAAGCCTTGGAGGGAGGGAGGGGGAGAGAGAGAGAGAGAGAGAGAGAGAGAGAGAGAGAGAGAGAGAGAGAGAGAGAGAGAGAGAGAGAGAGAGAGAGAGAGAGAGGAGAGAGAGAGAGAGAGAGAGAGAGAGAGAGAGAGAGAGAGAGAGAGAGAGAGAGAGAGAGAGAGAGAGAGAGAGAGAGAGCGAGCGAGCGCGAAGGCTAGAGGGAAAGTGTTCTGCTAGGGGAGATTAGGGCCAAGGCAAAACATCCACTAAACAACGGAATATAAAGAAAACCCAAAACTCTCCCTTCCGTTTTTTTTTTTTTTTTAGAACAGAAGGGAATCGGGCATCCTCTTCCACCCCTCACCCCCCTGGGGAGAAGACCTCACCCAGGGAGAGGGGGGAGACGGGGAGAGGGAGGGAGTGTCAACGCCACTCAGCCCAGCACAAACAGGGCCTTTTTTTTTTTACCCCCTTTCTTAATCTCCCGACGCCGCCACCGCTCGGTTCCTGGTGCAAGCCGCTCTAAGCCGCGTTTCTAATAGATTTCGGCGAAGGGGGACGGAGGGAGAGGAGAGAGGGGGGTAGTAAAACGTAAATAAGAACAGCCGCGTGGGGATAAAGGGGGGATTGCGGCAGGGGAGAGTGGACATCACCAAGATGTACTCCCCAATAAAAGTAAACTTTATTTTATTATCCCAGCGGATTATGAACAGTTTGCTGCGGTAAACTATCGGAAACGAGTGTCTTTGCATCTGCCGCGCTACCTGAGCTACTCAGCGATACTCTGTTCCTTGGCAAACACCGGCGTTTCTGACTAGGAGGGCAAACTGCAATCCATCTTACCATCAGCCTGTAGATCCTTTGTCTTAAATGTCACAGTCAAAGCCAAAACCAATTCCAAATAAGCCAAGTCCTACAAATGTGCCCAATGCACTAATGTCTTTTGAGTATTCATTGGTCATCCATTCAGAGATGGGCCATTCCTGGATCAGAAGTACCAAGAGTTCTAATAGATAGCCAATAACAACGCTGCAATGGACACAGATCTGGCCAATCAGAGGAGAGCATGGGGGTGGAGTTTTGTATAAAGGTCCGGTCTGAGAATGGAAGCACGCTGTAACTGTTTCCACACGGGCTTTCTAGTAGATTTTGTGGACACAGTACCTTTTAAAACATTTCCCTACACTGTCCAGGTCAACCAATACCATTGAAGATAAAAGCGAGAAACCGTCACCCAATCAGCACTCACCGTTTCCGGGTTCACACTCCTCTAGGTCCTCATCGTCGCTGGGACACTCGGCCGACGCAACCAGTAGGTCATCTGTGTTCTGAGGGCGAGAGACATAGAGGTGGACAGAGAGATAGAGAGAGAGCGAGAGGGTCAAACGAGGGTCTCCGACAAAGTATTTTGCTCTGAGTGTCCATGCGATAATTCAGTGTTCCCCAACCTGTGGGTAGGGTCCCTTGAACCTCACATGGGGTCCCAGGAGATTTCTGACTTATAAGCTATCGATGTTTTACCGGACATTTGTAACATTTTGAAAGCCATATGACTCAACAAAACATTTCAGCCCTTAAAATTGGCGGTCAAGAGCCAGACAATGGGAGGGGAACCACTAATATTATCAGCAAATAAGGGGGATGGTGGGTGGCTTAGGAGTAGGGGATGGCTCAAGGGGTAGCACTGTCTCAGTACCCTGACCCCTCGAGATGAAACCCAGCGCGTTTCAGATTTCCGAACATCAGAAACCCGGACACTGGGATGTCTTTGTCGGGTACCTTCGCATTGGCCTCATCGTCGAGAACCTCCCTGTTTCCTTATCCCACGTGGTTGCCGTGACCACCAGCACTGCCGCCATCTCCCGCAGACCACCGTGCCTGCCTCCCCCTCCCCCCGCCCCCCCCCCCCCCGGACCCCAGATCCCCGCGCCTCGCCTGAGACTTCAGCACGCCGTCTGGGCTTTTATTGCCCATGCCGTAATTGATTTGAGGGGCAATTTGTCAGCCCCACCGCAAGGCCCTGAGCGCCCTCTGTCTGTCTGTTATTAATTCACTGCTCTGCCTCTGGGCCTGTTTATTAGTGGGAGACGCTGTGAGGTGGTGGTGCATGCGTGTGTTTGACTGTGATGATGTGGGGCTCTGCTAATGAAAGTGGGATTGTTTTGACTCGGGAAGAACGCAAGCACGGATGTGTGTTTTTACCATGCCTCTGTGCACGGCTGTGTTTGACTTAGTTTGTGTATTCGATCTGTGACGGTGCTCTCTGTATGTGTGAGGGGTTTGTTCATGTGTATGTGTGTCTTTTATGTGTGTGTGTGTGTTTTCAGGTCTGAGAGTGAGTGTGTGTGTGTGTGTGTTCAGGTCCAGACTGTGTGTGTGTGTGTGTGCAGGTCTGAAACTGTGTGTTTGTCTGTGTGCAGGTCTAAGACTTTGTGTGTGTGTGTGTGTGTGTGTGTGTGTGTGTGTGTGTGTGTGTGTGTGTGTGTGTGTGTGTGTGTGTGTGTGTGTGTGTGTGTGTGTGTGTGTGTGTGTGTTTGCACAGACATTGCGTGTGTTTGTGCATGTGTGCGTTCATCCCACCGGGCCTGCCCGTGTACCGTGCTGGCGTTTCCCTGGCAACGCCTTCGCCTTTACACATGCACTTAAAGCGCATTTCTATTCGCCGCACACAGTCAGACATCTGGCTGCACCTAGCTACATCTGAAATGGCCTATTAGGTGTACCCGTACACGTGCGCTCTCGAACGAAGAGGGCCCTTTGAGTGCTACGGTTAGCCCTCTCACAAAGGTCCCTTTAATTAGCTCAGAGCGCAAAGTGTCACAAGCAAGCATGCCGATTAACGTCGAAGCGTGCGACACATGAGCGGGAACATTTGAATCCAATTAAGATGTTGTCGGCGAACGTGTTTATGTGTTGTTGTTTTAAAATCGGAGAAAATCATCCGAAGTGAAAAGATGTAAACAGTAGATTAAATCAGGCATATGATTTAAATGAGAAAAGCAGAGCCAATAATCAGACATGACATTTTGGGTTTTATAATAAAATGAGTTACGAAAACAATTGCAGCGGTGTTTCTATGCCAAAATCATTTTCTTTATGTTGAGCTTCTGCCGGCTGCAAAATAACTACTAGCAACATACTTTGGTGAATAGGTGAATGACATGACTATAGAAATAAAAAAAAAAAGTCTAATTTAATTTCCCAACCCTCATTTTATACCAGACTTGTAAAGTGTTCTGCCATTCTACGAAGTGTACTTCTAGAGTTAATGTGAAAGTAGTGGTGATAAGAAATGTTAAAATATAATAGTATATATGGTGTCTTTTAAATAAGATGGGCTTTTGCCTGAATTCCACCCTCTAATTAAGTTAACTTTAGTTTATATTTTCTGATGGATTTTGACCCCCTGTAGTTGTGCCATTTTGTTCTGGCTTTAGTTTGTTCCGCACATTTGCACATTTGGTTAATATTCGATGAGAATCCTAATGAAGCAAATTCACCGAGTCCTGCACGACCTTTAAGTGTTCCACTTTATTGCCATCACAAGGCATATCATTTGAACGAAATTGAATCTCAGAAATAAAGGTGCAATTGGGAATAATAGAAAAAAGGACACATATTCTGGCAAACACAGACACACACACACAAACACAAGCTCCCACACACAGTAACATCAAACTTATTATTATAATTTGTATTATTATTATTATTATTCGACTGTGATCAAAGCTGACGAGAGCCCCCGGGGCACTGAAAAATTAAATGATTTGGTTTCGTGCTCGCCCTCATTACTTTGTTAGCACAGTATGATCACTGACACCCCCAGCTTTCCAGGGCTGCAGTATTAACTATGTTGATGGTGGCTCACATATTTGTGTCTGTGGGTGTGTGTGTTTGTGCGTGGTAAGCATGTTTTTGTGTGTGTGTGTGTGTGTGTGTGTGTGTGTGTGTGTGTGTGTGTGTGTGTGTGTGTGTGTGTGTGTGTGTGTGTGTGTGTGGCGGTGCTTGTGCCTGGGTAATTGTGTGCCAAAGTGTTGGAATGGGACCGCTGTAGTCATTCGTCTGCCATGTTAAACAACTGAAAGGGTGAGTCATTGTCACTCATTAAAACGAAAGACAAAGGTTGTTCACAGAACAACAAAGAAGCCAGCACAGATGAAAAGGCAGTGGTGTGTGTGTGTGTGTGTGTGTGTGTGTGTGTGTGTGTGTGTGTGTGTGTGTGTGTGTGTGTGTGTGTGTGTGTGTGTGTGTGTGTGTGTGTGTGTGTGTTTGTGCGTGTCTGTGCGCGTGTTTGAGTTAGTGTTTAATGTGAGACTTTGTCACTCATATAAACGTCATTCAGGGGATGGTAAATGTGACAAGAATCCTGCAGAGGAAAAGGAAATCAGGGAATTCATGTTTGCGTTGCTAATTGATACCTGGCGTAGCCTAGCGTAGATTCTATACTGAAATTCTAAAGAAGACTTCACGTATCAAATTGCAGCAGTGTGTGTGTGCATGTCTGTGTGGTTGTTGTTTAATGTGTGACGTTGTCACTTGCATTAACGTCGATCAAAGAATGTTAAACGCGACAACAATGGAGAAGAAGCCCGCAGCTCAAGACACAGAGCTTGGGGAGTATTCTGACGCTCTGAGATAATTCATCAAACAGTGCCTTTCCCTCGCTGTCTTTCTTTTATTTTTTTAATCCTTTTGAAACTTGCAGAAAGAAGGCTAATTTATTGTATGTCACGTATACAGAGGTGCACCCCCAGAATGGAGGAGACCATAAAGACGTGTAGATGTGTGTGTACGTGCGCGTTTGTGTGTGCATGCGTTTGTGCATGTCTGTATGTGGGCATGTCTATGTATGTGTGTGTGTGTGTGTGTGTGTGTGTGTGTGTGTGTGTGTGTGTGTGTGTGTGTGTGTGTGTGTGTGTGTGTGTGTGTGTGTGTGTGTGTGTGTGTGTGTGTGTGCGTGCGTGTTGAATCGCTCTCTCTTAAGAACGCCACTAAAGTCTAAGTGCTAAATCATGGTAGCCACGACAACATGAAGCCCTTCAAAGTCATCAAAGAATGTTTTATAGAAGCGGATAACTGTAGCATTGTACCAGGGCAGCACATTCACTTGCATGTCGCTTTGGATCATAGATCCGGCTAAATAAATGAGAAGCATCTATCCTAGCACTGCTTCTATTTACGACTGTTTCTGCTGCTTCTGCCACTAATGTAATAATAATATTCTGGCTCCATTGGTGGCTCTTCCTCTCATTCTAATAGAGCTATACATTCATATAATGCACTTTCCTTACAGAGTGAGCCCGGAATAGCAGCGATACAACATCGCTAAACCGAGAGTGGACCGCACTAAGTGTCTTTTTTTTTCCCCCCCTCAGAAGAAGACATTTTCTGTGAAGCACATATGTGGTGACCTTAAAAGTAAATCGGACTAGCGCTCACTTCATCTATTGCTTCGAAATTACTTTTCTTCAACGTTTGTTTTTATTATGCGGTGGCTCGAATTATTGATTCTCGAGAAATATATATCCTACCCCACCTCTTCCATTTCCTCCTTCCATTAACCTAAAGCTTTTAGCGCTATAATTAGCACTAGTGCCTTCTGATGGAGGAAGGGAGATTGCCCCTTAATACTAAATAAGAGGTGGATGCATGTGTTATGGGAGAAGGGTCTTTAAAACAAAAAACTCATGTTCTGATGACACTAAGCTGCATCACAGTCATCTAAGAGCTGGCAAACAAACGGCATTGGCAAACATTTGCAATAGCTTTCTTCTCCTACTTCGAGAGAGAGCAGAAAAAGCATCACCAACTGATCCAGCAAAAAAACTGCCTCATCACATTTACATTTTTATTGATAAAAGTGCACCTGGAAAGTGTAACCAGGCACTAATTTAAAGTTGTTTTTTATAAGAAGTATGTTTTAAAGACTTATTCATATTGAATGACAATAACTTCCATTTGAAACGCCGGTTGGAAAAGCTATGAAATTCCAACATAAAACACAGAGCGTAGCAGCTAGCCACCACTAGCTGCGGACCCACAGACACCAGGCCGTAGCCGACTGTTTTGTTAGCCCACACTGCTTCCCAAAGTAGCCACTCTCTGCATTTCTGCTCAGCGTGAGGGGAATTCTCTGCCAACCTTCCCCCTCCAGGAAGGTGTGACCAATCACAGCGTCTAGCTAATTAATAGCTGTGCGGGGTATGAACCCAACATGTCGTATCTGTTACTTGAAGATCGCGGAGGATTGGCAATTATTACTAATATAATGGTTGATGATTATTTGACATGCGCAGCTGGACAGCTCAGAGCCGCGGGGCTTGTGATTGGCCATTGTCACCCTGCGGAGGCAAAGGAAATGAGGGCTTCCTGTTTGCTTTGCTAATTGATACCTAGCGTAGCGGTGGTGGGCTCGCTTCACAGCACGCGCAGAACGACCGGGCTGTAAATAAGCCGATCATATCGAGCCATACAGGAGGACGTGGGTAATATTCATTCGTGGGTTGACGGCAGAGATAGAGTGTATATTTCTGTGGGTTTCGGAAATTCGTAGCAGGAAGAGAGCCAAATGGGTACCATCATTTTGGGACCACGGACGGCAATTTAGTACTATAAAAATGTACTTTATATTCTAATAATTAAGTAAAATTCTCTGTCTTTTAGCAGACCTGCAGGAGTATAATTTTAAGTATTTGGCTTTTATTGTGCATGTTGAAGCACATTGTCAGCTTGGGAAACACTGGGGCTAGATGAGTGGTTCCCAACCTCCGGCTCAGGAGCCCATTGGGGCCACCTGACTTGTAAGATATTCGACGATACAAATGAAAAAGGATGGAATAAAGATCGTGCACATGCAAACTTACTAATCAGTTCCCCTACAATGCATTTCGCCAACCCCAAGTGCATCCTCACAAACCAGCGCCTCCACTAGCATCTCAGGCACATAACTCGCATAAGAAATGTTTTCCCTCGTCCCACACACGTGAACTATCCCATCCTCCGAAAAAAACTGAAATTCTTTTCAAATCCCCCACAATGCATTTCACCCCAGCCCGTTACCTGCGTGACACTGTCTCTCATGGTGGGCGAGCGCTGCTTGCGCGTGGTGGTGGTGGCCATGGTGGTGGTGGTCTCCATGATGGTGGTGGACATGTCGGCCAGCGCGGGCGTGGTGGACGATGCGGTGGTGTCGGTGGTGAGCACCGAGGGCACGTCGCCCACCAGCCGCAGGTTGCCCTGCGACTGCACGTTGGCGTCGCCCTCCGCCGCCAGCTTCAGCACCTGCAGGCCGTTGTAGTACAGCCCCGAGATCTGGCCCTGGAAGTGGCGCCCCTTCTCGCCGCCGCCACCGCCCCCGATCTTGATGAACGCCTGGCTGTTGAAGATGGTCAACTGTCGGCCTGGTGAGGGGGGGAGAGAGGGGGAGAGAGAGGGGGGGAGAGGGAGAGAGAGGGGGGGGAGAGGGAGAGAGAGAGAGGAGAGAGAGAGAGAGAGAGAGAGAGAGAGAGAGAGAGAGAGAGAGAGAGAGAGGAGAGAGAGGAGAGAGAGAGAGAGAGAGAGAGAGAGGGAGAGAGAGAGAGAGAGAGAGAGAGAGAGAGAGAGAGAGAGAGAGAGAGAGAGAGAGAGAGAGAGAGAGAGAGAGAGAGAGAGAGAGAGAGAGAGAGAGAGAGAGAGAGAGAGAGGTGTAGAGTGAGCATAACAGAGAGGGAGAGAGAGAGGGAGAGAGGGAGGGGGAGAGAGAGAGAGAGAGACAGAGAGAGAGAGAGAGAGAGAGAGAGAGAGAGAGAGAGAGAGAGAGAGAGAGAGAGAGAGAGAGAGAGAGGAGAGAGAGAGAGAGAGAGAGAGAGAGAGAGAGAGAGAGAGAGAGAGAGAGAGAGAGAGAGAAAGGTGTAGAGTGAGCATAACAGAGAGGGAGAGAGGGAGGGGAGAGAGAGAGAGAGAGAGAGAGAGAGAGAGAGAGAGAGAGAGAGAGAGAGAGAGAGAGAGAGAGAGAGAGGGAGAGAGAGTGGAAGAGAGAGAGAGTAAGGGAATGAAAGAAAAAGGGAAAGAATAAAGATGAGCTGGAGCAGATTCTGGCTTCAGACCTCGAGTCTCAATTCAACAAAACCAACGTTACACACACACACACACACACACGTCACACATATCACACACAGACACACACGTAGCACAAAACGCGGGACCGCGAGTTTGGGAGGGGGCGTGGAAGGGGGCCCCTGAGGGGGTGTGGGAGGGGGCCCCTGCGGGAACGCACTGAGATGTCGGGGCCCCTGGTGAGTGGGCGGCTCTCGGGCCATGACGGGGTGTGTGTGTGGGGTGTAAATCTGCAATACCCTCAGCGCCGCCAAGGGCAACGGGCCGCCGTCCCCAAAACGCATCTCATTTGGCGCAGGAGACGGAAAGCATTAGCGATCGGCCAATAACCGCCAGCCGGGGTCGCTGACCTCGGGATGATGAATCGCAGAACGCGGAGGGAAATATCCAGAGACCGGCCAACCCCCAAAAAAACACTAGCCGCATTATGTGCAGCGTACACCGCCCACCCCAGCCTCCTCCTCCCAGAGGAGAGCTCTGTTTCGGTGGGAGATGTTTAATTCAGCGGCTCTCTCGCACACCTCCATTGAGGGAGATGGATTTGTCCCTCTCAATGGGAGGAGAGGTGAAGGGGTGGTGGTGGTGGTGGTGGTGGGGTGGGGTTGGTGTGTGGGAGGGTGGCAGGCCTTCAAATGTTTTAAATGGTTAAGGAAATAGGGATAATGGTTTGGATGGTGTGTGTGTGTGTGTGTGTGTGTGTGTGTGTGTGTGTGTGTGTGTGTGTGTGTGTGTGTGTGTGTGTGTGTGTGTGTGTGTGTGTGTGTGTGTGTGTGTGTGTGTGTGTGTGTGTGTGTGTGTGTGTGTGCGTGCGTGTGTGGAGAGACAGGTGTGGTCAAGGTGGGGGTGTTTTTTTTTTTTAAAGCAGTATTCATTTCCTGGTGTGTTGCCTCCTGCCTTCCTCCTGCCTGTCGTTGGGTCCTGTTGTTAGTGCGAGGACCGTATTCTAACGCTAACTGGTTCAATGTCGCGCTCCCTTGACAGTGGAAGGGGGGGGGTGTCAGGGGGGAATGGGGGGGGGGGGGTAAGGTTATAGCGCGACACGTTTTACATGGAGCAGGTGGCAAACATGAACGGATGAGGTCACCACTGAGTGAGGCGGGCGAGCTAAGAGTTTTTTTTTTTGTTTTTTTATTTCGTTTTTCGTTTCGCTTTTCTTTCTTTCTTTTTTTTTAACGAATAGATCGATGGCCTTGCTGGGCTTGGTCCAGAGTGCACGTTAGCCGAGAGTGTGCAGTGAAACAGATACTGCCGCTAATATGTGTTTTCGCCGGCGAGCGAAAGGCGAACCCCTCCGGAGGTAGTGTGCTATGGACCACGGAAACCTAATACATGCTTCTTGGTGTGTGTGTGTGTGTGTGTGTGTGTGTGTGTGTGTGTGTGTGTGTGTGTGTGTGTGTGTGTGTGTGTGTGTGTATGTGTGTGTGTGTCTTTCTCGGTGTGTTTGTGCGAGGGAGGGGGTGGCAAATTGTATGCGGATGATGGTGACACATGACATCATGTTGTCACGGGGGGGGGTGGTCCTCGTACACCACTGCACTGCCCCCTGTCGGCCAAAGATCAACCGTTAGCCCCCCCATACTGTGAATGTCGGGCCTAGTGGGGGCCCGACCCCTGGGCCCCCACTTTAGATCCATGGAGGACAGCATTGCAACTGCTCGTTTCATTAACGTGATTATGATGCATTGTGGGTGAATGGCTGCGACATGGGCTAGGTGGCACCCATGACGGCAGACCCCACGTTTGTGCGTGTGTGTGTTAGTGTGCGTGTGTGTGGGTAGGCCCGGCCCCCATAATCGTGATTAATACAAATACTTATCGTGAAGGCCTGTGCGTGCATGCAGTACGTACACCGCCTGTGTTGCTGTGTTTAAGCATGGGAGTATGGCTTGTGTGTGTGTGTGCACGTGTGTGTGTTCATGCTCGTGTGTGTGTGTGGTTGTGTGGGGGTCCTCTCCAGATGGGTCCAGATGAACATGTGTGTGTGTCCAATGAAACGCAGGCCATTGCACGTGTCATGTTATTAACAGATCATTAGACCACTCCTCCCCCACCTCATCTCCCTCGAAGGGCCCTCTAGTGTGTGTGTGTGTGTGTGTGTGTGTGTGTGTGTGTGTGTGTGTGTGTGTGTGTGTGTGTGTGTGTGTGTGTGTGTGTGTGTGTGTGTGTGTGTGTGTGTGTGTGTGTGTGTGTGGGGCCTCCACTTCATCATGTAACCGGACCTAATGTGCAGCATGCACCCCTCTGACATAAGAGCCCCTGTCTCACTTCATCATCACGCTGCTAGACTAAGTTCCTGGTGGTCGTGTGTGTGTGTGTGTGTGTGCGTGTGTGCGTGTGTGTGTGTGTGTGGGGGGGGGCGTGGGGGGGTCAGAGTGATACCACGAGCTACAGGTTATAGGGATTAATGGATGGAGGGTGAGGATGGTGGCGGGGGGGGAAACAGAAGGAGAGCCGCACTCTGAGACACATTTTGAAGTAGTGCACGGTTTCCAGCAGCGATGATGAGCCCTGACACATTCAGTCCACCGAGCGGCCCGCTAGAGTATAACATATCGCTTCACAACCAGTGTCCTTGGAAGAGAGGACACACACACACACACACACACACACACACACACACACACACACACACACACACACACACACACACACACACACACACACACACACACCTATACACACACACTCAGGGACAGAGACGTCGGCTCTGAGGGTCTCTGATTTCATATCTCCTCCTCTCTCTCCATCTCCATCTCTCTCTCCTCCACTCCCTCACTCCCGCTCTCTCTGCTGATACAGCTGGACGGCAGAGCACAGAGGGCTGTCAGAGCTGGGTGTGTTACGGTCTGTGTTTCCGGAAACAGCATCCTACTTGGCCCTCCCTCCCCCCCCCTCGGTTTCCCTTTACTTTGTTTTCCCCCGACGCAGGAGGCAGAGACGGGTGACGTCTGGCGTTGTGGCGTGTGCGTTCCGACCGCAATTTGGATTTCCGTGAATTTCGTCATTCAGTCAAAGCTTTTATCCCCCCCCCAAAAAAAAAATGAACTCACAGTGAATCCAGACGCACGCCACCGGGGAGCAGGTGGGGGGGTTAGGTGGTTGCCTGGCTCTGGGATGCTCAAGAGTTGAGCCACTGGGGGATCGAACCGGGTAACCCTGACCACCCGACTGTCCCCGCCCTGATTAACGAGGCCTACCCTCTGAGTGAGTCGGGGAAGGATTTGTACGACTCCCTGAATATTAATCATGTTTTTGTATTTAATGCCGCGCCGCAAAGCACTGAGGGACGGCTGACCTACTTCATCCGAGCGTGTCGGAAGCATTTGCCGAAGATTGGCAGGTTTATTAACTTTGGATCTCTTTGAATTTCGCAGTGTGGCGAGAGTCAGAGCGAGAGAGAGAGAGACAGGGTTTCTGTGTAGTATAGGGGGCTGCATGTTCCCCTTAACAGTTTCACTAGTGGATTGATTGATCGATGGACTGATTGACAGGTTTCTAGGATGACTGGTGGACAAGACAATGGATGCAGGATGAAGGCACAGCAATTAGGGAGACAGAGGAACCCAAAACGAGGAGAGAAGGGTGAAGGAAGAGAGGAACGTGCAAGAGAGAGGGGGAAGGGATAAGGGACGAGGGAGATGTGGAAGGGGAGGGAAAGGGAACAAGAGAGAGAGAGAGAGAAATGGGGTGGGAAATACAGAGTAGGTGTGTTAGACTTGGAA
>OLKM01002347.1:32484-42484 GCA_900291075.1 Melanogrammus aeglefinus | reverse complement strand
CGATGTGGTGTATGTGATGGGGCAGGAACGTCTGAATGGCTACGGCCTACCTGTAGACATCCTCGGGCAAGATAACCCCTTACTCCAGGGTTCTCGTTAACGACCTGTCTCTGGACTCACTGTCTAAAATTTGTGTATGTGTGTGTACAAATTCAAATTGAGGGGTGATTGAGGTGACCCCTACCTGCTCCTTGATGACCCGTCTCTGCACTGTCTAACCCCTACCTGTTCCTTAATGTCTTGTCTCTGTATTCACTGTCTAACCCCTACCTGCTCCTTAATGACCTGTCTCTGTATTCACTGTCTAACCCCTACCTGCTCCTTAATACCCCTTAAGTTCTGTTTTAATTGCCCCCTTTGACAATAGTGTCTAAATAGTGAACTAGTTTCACTAGTGAAGTAGTGGTGGACCACAAGTCACTACGATTGGACGCAGGAGTTGCAGAGTAAAAGGATTGATGCTTTACCAGCGAGGAAACGCAGATTGGAATATAACTTTTTCTCTCTCTCTCTCTCTCTATATATATGGATTATCAGATGCTTGTGTTAGCAATCACAACTCCCTTCCTCTGGCTAATCACCTTCTCTGCACGAGAATCCATTCCGCTCACCGCGGGAAACCCTGGCGAGCGCTGATCCTATTATTTCTGACATCGTCATTATTATTATTATTATGATAGCACTATTTCATAACTCCAGGCACTAAGTTACGAAACAGTGATCTAATACTAACTGTGCCCCCCCCCCCATCTCTGTGGTGACTAGAGAGTTTGCCCTGCCTTCTCGTGTCAGGCCCTATCACGTTTACATACATATATATTTCTATCTCTCGATGATGGGATTCGTATAAGGGGTCGGGTGGGGGGTGGGTAAAGGGGCTTATACTGTATGTGAGCCCGCAAAGACAGAGCCCTTTCCCACAATGCAATACCTAAAGTCCGCTCCTCCGTTTTTAATATCTAATAACCTTTCTTCCCATTTGCAATTAAGAAAGAACAGAGGGCTGCTTTTCATGTGTTTAACTTTGTATCTTTGTAACGAAAAAAAGAAATACGCAATTAATAACTGTGTCTCTTTCTAACCCCCCATAGCTCCTTTGCAATCCCAGTGCGGTGTAATTCCGTTTACGAAACATCCATTTAAAATTCAGCGCATGCGGTGGTTTCGCGGTGGCGCTTATAGTTTGCAAACCGAGCATGTTGAATTGCTTTTTGGCTGACGGGGTGGGGGGGGAAGCAGGTGGAAATAAAGCGTCGACTTTGTATTTTCGGCTTTCGGTTTCTTTAAGCATCCGGGCCATGGCGTCGGACTCCAGACGCTGTCTAGACGGCAGATCCGCCCCCCCCCCAAATCAAAACAGAAAAGGTTGATTTGAAATAATAATAATGATAGGAAAATAAATAAATACGGTAAGGGTTACCGCCTGCTCCCTGTCGGACTGTCCTCAAGCGGGTGGTCATAGCGGAAGGTAATTGTATCATCTGTGTCACGAGGCGAGGCAGAAAACCCTGGCAGGTAATCAGAGTGTGCATATTATAGCCCCCTTGACTGCTTTACAATGCAGACAGAGTTCGCAGTGGCGATGGCCATTCTCCTTTTTATCGTATTCTCTTTTTCATTTGCACTCGCGTTGGCCTTTTATTAGTTTACCCCTTTCCACTTCAATTGTGTGCCATTTTGTGTGTGTCTGACGAGACGGGAGAACGGGCGGTGGAATAGAATAAAACGAAAGAGAAGTTGGGATAGCCGGAGATGCTTGCTGACGCTTTTAGCTGACAGTTTGGACAACAGACTTGTGGTTTCATCAGACGTCTCCCCTGGAATGGGAGGTTAGAGGGGAGGGGACGGTAGGGAGAAGGGGGGAGATAGGGAGAGCAATGAGATGGGGGAGGGGGAGAGAGAGACACACATAGAAGGAGGGAGACCTAAGACAAGCAGTAAAAATAAATAGAGAGAGAGAGTGACAGAGAGAGAGAGAGGACAGAGAGAGAGAGAGAGAGAGAGAGAGAGAGAGAGAGAGAGAGAGAGAGAGAGAGAGAGAGAGAGAGAGAGAGAGAGAGAGAGAGAGAGAGAGAGAGAGAGAGAGAGAGAGAGACTAAGATAGACAGGGCAAATAAGGTGATAGACAGACAGACAGAGCGATGGGACTAGCTAGAGACAGGGAGAGAAAAGAAGAAGAAAAAGTTTGAGGGAGGATCTGAAGGAATGGGGACACTCAGGATGACAGGAGCGAGGGAGGATGACAGACGATGGGAACGGAAAAGAGAGCGATAAAGTGGGCAGCATGAGCACGTCAAAGAGATGGAGGCAGAGGTGGAGGGGGAGGGGGGGAGGAGGGAGGGAGAGGTAGAGGGGAGAGAGAAAGGGCACAGAGGGAGGGGAGGATGACGCGGCCTGATGTTTATAGATGAGGGGGGGGGGGGGGGCATAGTAGAAGACAAGGAGAGGGTGATGGAGACAGGGTGGAGGAGAGGGCTGGATGGAGAGAGACAGAGAGAGAGGAGGAGAAAAGGAGCCCGCTACTCTTTTGCATCTTGCAAGAATTCGATTTAGGAACTCGCAAAGTTGATTCATGCCTCCTAAATGTCCTGTATAGTGATCTCCATTTGATCCTCCATTCTCTCAGTCTTTTGGAGAAATATCACAATTGCGTGGATTCCACATTTTTTGCGCTATGTTTTTTTTTCAGCTGAAAGTCTTCTGGAGGAAGATTCATTATTCATCAGAATTATCCTATTGAGAACTGGGAGTGGATATCCTAGTAGAGGGGCCGGGGGAGCCAAGTCCTCTTTTTCTAAAGGCCAGACGATTCATACAAACCATCACTGGGATCATCGCCCCATAATGAAACGAACAGCGCTCTTGTCTGGAAGATAAATTCCCTCTGTTGTCTGACCCTACTCTTCACTAAGGGGGCTTTTAATATCACAAAGGGGGCTTTTAATATCACAGAGAGAGGAGGAGACCTAGGGAGAGAGAGAGAGAGAGAGAGCGAGAGGCAAACCGGCCTGAACAGGAATCCCTGGATATCTAGCCTGGCTTGAGAAGACAAAGTGGGAATAAAGTATCCCTGAGACAGGCATAGGGTGGCTGAGAGAGTGGGCCAGACAGCCAGGCAGCAAGGCTCTGATCCCCAATTTAATCCGCAGCCTAACCCGGGTGGCAGTTGGAGCGGACAGGTGGTGGCGGGAGATGTGGAGACACCGGGCCTCGACCTGCCCGGGCTCACGGGGTGTGAGAGATGTTCTCCTCTCATGTCCCTTGGATGAAAGTCCTCCGCCTCCTCCTCCGAAGCTGACCCGACTGAGGTTCATCCGGAGTGAGTCCGAGGGAGGGTTACGACGGAACCAGGCGACTTAAGACGCCGTATTACTGGGGGAATCCAAGGGAAGTATGCTCCCTCGCCAGTTAGAGAGGAATTGGGAAGTCTCTATCTTTCTCGGTCTCTCCCTTTGCTCTCATTCTCTGCCTCTCAGCACACGACAGCCCCCCGCTGTTCCTTGTATGTATATCTCCTTTGCAGGGAGAGGAGTGACTGGCATGGCTTGTTCTGTGTATGGCTATATGTATTATTAGCTTAGCTTAGGGTGATTCCATGGCCCAGAATCATATTTTTATTCCTCTTCTTCTTCTTCCCCCTCCTGTCAGAACGCGGCAGCGCCCTGACACGGCTGCCAGGGTATTATAATACACGGCGTTCAGAGAATACTTTGCTCGCCAATCGTTTTCATACAATTTTTAACCGTCAGCAGACACAAACCCGAATTTTGAAATTCGGCGTCTGCGTTTTTTGCGCTTTGTCTAAAGCAGAGGTGAAGTATGATGGATATAAGAAGTGAGGTAAGAACTGTGGAGAGGGAGGGGGGGAACGGGGAACGGAAAATACCGGAACAAAGAAAAAAAAGCCGTCAGGAGAGAGGATGTGCAGACAAAGTTAATTATGAAGTGTGCGCAAGTTATCTCCGCGGCGCACGGCTTTCCCTGGCAATTATCGTTTGAACGTTTTTATGTTTTTCTACCTCTTTTTTTCTCTCGACGCCCCTCTGAAGTTGGCCTGTTTTTGGGGGCTGGAACGCGATGAATTAATTGTGTATGACAACAGAGATGAGGGCCTGGAACGCAGCGTGACGCTTAAAGCGGCGTAGCTTTTTGTTTTAGCAAAGCTAGCCCAGACCCCTGTTCCCTCTGTAGAGGTAGCGGGGGGGGGGATCTGATGTGCATCATTATCTGATGCCCTTTAGATAGTTTCACTTCACTGGGGCGTGGCGCCATCCCCCTGATCGTATCTGTGCTAAGACCGGCCATGTTGTCTCAAGAGGAAGAGCAGCAGGTTCTAAAGACAGAAACCGTTGTGCCGGCTCACATGGGGAACCCAATCAGCCCGGCCTGCTACTCTGTTGTTTAGTAGTTTCTCTTTTAATATTTACACCAGCTGTGTTATGTCTGTTCGGGGCCGTTTCATGGTAGGGGGAGCGTGAAATAACACAGCTAAAGCGTCTGGTCACAGCGGTGGCGAAGGAGAGCCTCTGTCCCCGGGCCTAACTTCTCCCCGCTGGTGAGCCAGCACATCCAACTGCCCCCCCCCCCCCCCCCCCCTTACTCCGCACGCCTTCCTTCAAACGACCACTGCTGTTGCTGTAGGGCACGAGGAATAGCAAACAGGCCATGGTGGGCAGAGGGGCGGCAGGGCGGATGTGGAGGGGCTACGGTTCACAGAAATTGGTGCTTGTCCGAGACTAGAATAAAGAACTGAGATGACCGGCGGGGACGCCACACATGATGCAGCCGGTGCTTGGTCCGTTGAGCAGCGAGGGCGAGTTTTTTTTTTTTTAAGGGAGTGGTCTTAAGGTAGTTTGATATGGGCGCTGGATGATTCGAGCAGAGTGCCGCTCAGATCGGGTCATTAAACACTTAACGTGAATCCTGTGTTATCTTTGGGTTTGCCAGATAAACCCTGCATCCTTTTTCCCGCTCTTTTGTGTAAACGGGAACAGAGGCCGGCTAATAAAGAAATGTGATTTCCTCTTCGTTGGCTGAAGGCTTGATAGCTTGTTAGCTCAAGGCAGCGACTAAGGAATATTCACTTCAATGGGTATTTTAGGGAATGGCATGTTATATTTTATGCCATCTGGTCATCGGTTTTATCTAAAGTGTCTTACGGTACCCTGAATGCATACTTGTCTTGTTGTGGTGGTCCCTGTTGGGGAAGTACACACATCCCTGGTGGTGGTAATTATCCTAATCTCAGCCAATTGCGCGAGACAGGACATATAAGGAAGGCTTTGTCTTGGGCTTGTGTTTTTCTGGACAGCCCTGCCAAGTATCGAAACGAGGGAATCTACAGGGAAAACCGAAAGACGGCGAATACTCCGAGAAGTGACAGATCGACCGACGAGGGAAGGAAGACTCATAGGAGCGGAGACTGCACTCTGATTGAGTGGTAAACCAAAAAGAAATACATCACAAAACTTTTGGGACCCTCTCATTTCTCATATTTCCCCCTCCATTGGGTCTGTGTAAGCGCTGCCATTTTGGATTATGTGGGAAGCTATCACGGCAGCCCCAGAGATGTTCACTCTGATCTGTCTCAAACTCTCTGGAGGAGAACAAATTAGCGTCCAAGCCCGTCCCTGCACTTTTTTGTCTCGCCAAAATTCAACAATTTGGGATTGGTTATTCATTGGGGCCCACTTGAACTCCAAAGGGAAAATGCCCATTTTGACCCCGGACGAATGTGCAATCGTTGAATGTAACGGATGCTTCAAAAGATATGATACACTTAGCTATCACTCTTTATCATGTAACCCCTTGCTGTCCTCTCTTCCAGAGGGAACCCCCACCTCTTTTACAGAACCATGAGTTGGAGGAGAGAAGGCGGAGATGCAGAAGGTCGGAGGAGGTATCAGAGACGTCGTCGAGGCACCTCAGGGGCATGTCTCTTCAGCAATAATAAACCAACACAGAGACCCTAGGCTGAGGCCAGGGGAACAACGCACCATACAGAATGGATAGCACAGCCCCAGGGCTACTGCTAACAAGCTGCTAGCCCAAGGCTAAATTGCTTGATTGCAGAGCAAGTTTAAATATTAAAGGGCCTCTATCTCCCCACACGCTAGCATGTGGATTAGCCATTCACAAGCCATTTCAATAGCCAATTTGTATTGGCACAAGCAACAAGTGGGTGTCTCCACCGCAGATTTACAATCAATAGATCAGCTTTTGCCGTTTGATACTGTTCACTCGGGTTACGCTGTTGATTTTACGTTGGACATTCCCACGTGATGTCACAAATGGGTTGATGTGGAATTGACTTGTGAAGGCTTATGCAAGTCACTACCGGTGGTTAAAAACAAACAGCAATGCAGAACATATTCCACTTGAGACATCTGCCCACTCTCGCACAAACAAGGAACAGTACAATACAGTTCATCACAACAAAACAATCACTCTGCAGAGCACATCACATAAAGAAGCACTTGTAAGAAAAACAGGAAGAAACTGTAGCTTTGAAAACAATAAATGTTAAAGGGACCTTCGAATGATTTTGTCATGATTAATAAAGGCATTAAAGGATATTCTGCCTTTGCTGTTGTTGCTAAGTGGGTTTTTTGAAATTTGGAATTTAGTTTTTCATTTTGTTTTAACCCTCTGAGTCTTCGTTTCGGGGGACAGGGGGAGGGTTCAGTGACGAAAAGAAGTTATCACAACTTAAGTCTTTTAAGATCTTTAGGAAGTAATTAGATCTGAGTTACCTATTTATTTTTCTTACTTATCTCTCACAAAACCTTCAGGGGCTATTCAACCGTTTTTCAAAAAAGGTACAAATTCATAAAAAACCAATTGGGTTTGTCGGTTGAAACCATTATAACAGGGTTAGAAGCGGAGGGGCTCTTTACCGAGAAAGTATTTCCTTCCCTAACCTTTTAGATAAAAAGACTAGAGGAGGATTAGCCGGGCACGATAAAGAGAAAGCTCTCAGTATAGAAGTTGGTGCGAATGAGGTTTGATTTGCCGTTAGGTGGTTAGATTCTGTTTAGAGCTTATATTTTTTAAACTGACACTGCTTCAATACCAAAGCAAAACAACAACCCGTTAACCCTTTGAGACCAGATAACTACTGAGACCTGCGATATAGAACTATTTCACTTGAGCCAACCCTTTTTTTCCAACTTATGTGTAACTTCTTTCAGTGTAGCCATCACTTTTGTTGAAGCTAAAGTAGAGTATGAGCTGTAGTGTACACCCACTCAATCAACCCAAAGCTTTCCCTTCTCCCCAAATCAATTGGGTCAGTAGAAAAAGGGGTGAAAATAATCAGAATCTGAACAAAAGTGATGGCTGCAGTGAAAAAGTACAGTGCAGGCCCAAAGTTAGATTAGATAAACTTAATGCTTACTACTGTCGAAAAAGTTCCACTTTGCCTGTTTGTGTTTCAATCCAATGTGTAGGGTATCATGTCATGTCCACACTAAGATCCAGGATTCCAAAGCAAGTGTGTCAATTTCAGTAATGAAAGTAGTTACTTAAGTGTTTGTTGGCATCAAGTTTTGTGTCAAGTCTTTTTCACGTGTGTTTGTCACTTTGACCATATTTAACTGCTTCGGTGAGTCTTTATCTGGAAGTAGAAAGAGAATAAAACATTCTGTTCATGAGTCTACTTAGCTATTCGTAGCGCACACAAACCCATTCGGTAAATGGGGTGAGTCATCTTTTATTGATTAGAATTCTTCAATCAAATTTCATCTACCAGGAGATTTAGTCATTAATATCTTTATTTTTTGTAATATCCTGACTTGCTTCTTGTTGCTGCCTCGTGGCAGTGAGAGAGTTTGAAGGATGTTTGGAGGTATGTTTTGTCATCATGAAATAAATATCGTCGTTCCGTTTATCCTGTTTGTCTGCAGTATGAATACTTCATTTGCCTGTCTGTGATGTTACATCTTCTGAATACTTCTCTCTCTCTGTGAGTTAACTACTCACAATACCATTACAAAGAATTGCCTTAAGCTAGTTGCTAATGAGTTGTTGCACTGAGAATACCAAATACCTTTTTCTTTTTCTCCTCGCTAAAGCCTTTTTTTTTTGTCGACATTCCAAAAGTATTCACAAAGAACGTTATTAGCCTGATTCTTTTTTCTGAACCATTAGTGAAATATTCCCAGCATAGTTGATCTCATATGTTCAAAGGATTGGATTGTTCAGTTTTATTTAATTCTGTGCTAAGACTTAAAGAAATAATATGCATCCAAAGCAAAAAAAGAGGTGAAACTGTGCAAACATAGATTTAGTCGAGTCATCTAATCTAAACTCCTAACATTCTTACTTATTAAAACTTATTTTTTAGAAACCTGGAAGAATCAACCACCTTCAGCACTATACAAGCCTACAAGTACACACATTACAGGGTGGGTGGATTACGTTTTGGCACTCAAAGGGTTAAAGTCGAAGATTTGCTTTGATTTCCTCTGGAAAAAATGTCCTTAACAGAAAGTTGATGGCCCAAAACACACGTAGACCCAAAACATCTAACATATTTTTAATAGCATACAGTCCCTTTAACTTTTAATGAGTTTCATTGGGAGCCTGAAAGTCCCATTTCCAGAAAGTTCGGTCAATTTTGAGGAGTTGGAGGGGAAGGGGGAGGGGGGGGGGTTGTAGAATAAAGTAGAATTGTCAGAATTATTGTCCAAATTCACATTCAGCAACAAAAAGAACAGAATACACAGTAGGAGGAGCAGGAGAGTCGAGGTGCTCTATTTATGCATCCAGGTTAGCGGGGAGGCAGGTGGGTGGGTAGGTGGAGGTGAGGTGGTCGGAGGGGAGAGAGGGCTGGTTATGTCAAGGTTATTAAGAGGGGGGGTTAGAGCTCTGGAGAGATGCAGCTTCCAGTTTAAAGGGGCTTTAATTGAGTTCTTTAAAGACAATTTTCCGTCCTCTGAGGTATATATGAGGTTGGCATTTAATTTAGCTTTTAGCGTTGGATTTAGGAGAACGCCCAATTAGCTCGTCCACAGTGGCAGAATTTGAATTTGAATTGAGACAAGGTGTCTCTCTCTCGGAAGAGATCGTCCAGGGACGTTTAACAGTACATGTGCGGAATCCAAAACGTGGAATTGTATGAAGGAAAAAAATCTTTCATATCGTGGTTTCAGTCCAGAACTTCTGAAACTACCGTACGATAACGGGGGAGGAAGGGCTCTGCGTTATCGTGTGTCGACCAATCACAACTAGGGTGTTGAAATGAGCCAATGGGAGTCCACCCTTGGCATTGTCACTGCACCTCATCCAGAGCGATTGGTGGGTTATCGTGGGGGGGGGGGGGGGGGAGGGAGGTTAGGCGGTCAGGTCGTTAAGAGTGAGTTAAGAGGGTTTTTTCGGTTACCTTTATCGAGTAGCCACTCGTCGACTACGCGACCGAGGCGGTATGGGATTCTTTGTCTAGCAATAGCCAGGCGGTCATTATCATTGTTCCCTTTTGGAAGAAATTTGGAGAAGACAAATTATAAGACAGAGAGAGAGACGTTAACAAAGGAGAGCTCTGCTGGAAGGTGAAGGGTTAGCAGTTAGAAGAAGAGAAAAGGGCAACATTGGCAGATGGTTTAGCAGGTTATGGCGCTCTGAGAAACGCTTTAAGGTCAGGAAAATGTTGTAGTTTTATGGGCTGGTTGGGTTTAGTTAGACAAAGTTATCAGCATTCTAGTTACCATGGGTTTAAAATGATGGTTTTTTTCAGGTTAAACATATTTATGAAAGATTTAGAGAGATAGTAATGTCCACTTTGAATAATCGCTAATCAATCAACACTGACAGCTATGTGTTCCCAGGATTACCACAACTTTAGAAAAGGCATTAGTCGTTAGTAATTAATATGAAACCACAGAAATCAACAGTAGTAGCAATCAATAGCAATAAAAACACATCTCATAACTGCCCTGTAAATGGAGGAAAAACAATCGGGCAAGTTGTCCACCTCAGTTGTTCATGTGAATCATAAATACAT
>OLKM01002347.1:2500-23704 GCA_900291075.1 Melanogrammus aeglefinus | reverse complement strand
AGAGAGAGAGAGAGAGAGAGAGAGAGAGAGAGAGAGAGAGAGAGAGGGAGAGAGAGAGATGAGGGCTGGCCTTTCCTGACCACAGCTTTTGGAAACAGCCACCGAATTGCCGACATTCTCCCGCCAAACCAACCAATCATCTGTTTATTATCCCCGCTGCCATCCTGGTAAACACCACCAAAACCCTAATTAATCCCTCACTCCTCTCGCAACAATCTGATTGGCTACGCCAGACGCCAATCTCCCACGGTAATTACACGGCTGAACAAGAGGGAGGCGAGGGGACTGGCTGACAGTGGCCATGGCGACCAGAGCAGCAGCCTGACGCCACATTAAAAAGGTGCCAGGTTCTCTCACCTATGATTGGTTTGTCGAATGTGATCCCTTAATAACTCTTTGCAGAGCACTTGATCTATCACCATTGCCACGCACCCCCACACCCCCCCCCCCCGCCGTTTCCCCCCCCAAATTCTCCGGGATTTATGGAGCTAATCTAATATAATCTGATCCAATCAGAACACTCTACGGCGTAATGGGTTCCTGGTGCTAGCAGCCTGGGGAGGACTGGGCGAGGGGGGGGGGGTAGACACTCTGGTGTATAAACCTTTGTTATAGCGAGCTGAACTCATTTTAGTGAAATGTTGACTCGATGAAGGTCACTCCCAAACAATATATACTGCTCTCCACCTGTACTGTAGACGTGGATTGGATCAAAGTGCGGGCTGACTGGTTCTGAATGTCAACCCAAACAGTGGGTAGAGTAATGTGGAGGACTGCAGCCTGACTGCTTCTTAGTACACCTGCATTCTGCATTCACTGCCTCGCTTTGGTTAAACAAAGACATCTCCTTAATAGGATCACTCAACTGTGGTCTGGTAGTGGTTAAGGGTGTTTGACTCCAAGACAAAAAAAGTTCTCGGCTCGACACTCAATGGTCTCATTCTAGCCTGTAGCCATTCCTGAACTCCCTGCCGGCTCATTCATGACCTCACATCTAAAACTCACTCCAAGTCACTTTATTCAAGTCAAGTAAAAGCATCTGCTTAATGAGTAAAACAAACAATCACCTTACCTCTTTTTTTCCATCTCTCATTTCTCTCTCTCTCTCTCTCTCTCTCTCTCTCTCTCTCTCTCTCTCTCTCTCTCTCTCTCTCTCTCTCTCTCTCTCTCTCTCTCTCTCTCTCTCTCTCTCAACTAGGCTAGCTCTACTCTTAACATCTGCCTGTCCTACCATAATGAGGTCATCGCTCTCTCGGTGTTATGCGTACGTCTTCGTCCTGTTGGGCTTCTTGCCCTGCTGCTGCCTCTTGGAGCTGTGTGTATAGTCTACATGTGTGAGTGTGTGTGTGTGTGTGTGTGTGTGCGTCTACGTGAGCATGTGTGAGTGTGTATGTGCGTGAGTGTGCATGAGTGTTTGTGTCTGCGAGTATGCAACAACTTGGATTAGCCGGTGGACAAATGACATCTGATCCCTGTCTGTTGAAGGTGCACTTTGAAACACACACACACACACACACACACACACACACACACACACACACACACACACACACACACACACACCACACACACACACACACACACACACACACACACACAGAGCTTGTGGACACAAGCATAGCTGCTCGGGGAAATCAGGCAAATGTGTTGCTTTCGCCGCCAGCAATCAAACCACCTGACCTGTGGAGACCGGGACCTCATCAACATTCAGCCTGGCCAATGGGGCCGCCTGGAGAGAGAGACACCGTCTCTCTGCGCGGTTCACAGGTCAGACAGGGGGTTCTCTAGTCCACCCTGCCCCACTCCCACCTTCCCCCTAACTGAAATCCTGTCTGGCTCTCAAGCTACAGATTCTGCTCGCGTCTTATTTGAGGATTTATGTCAATGTCTACACCCCCCCCCCCCCACCACACACACACACACACACACACACACTTCCCCTCATGTCTCACTTTGAGTTTTGACTCATTCCGGTCACGTCTCCTTTCCAGATTCTTGTGTTTCTACTTGCATGTCATTTATGATCGGGATTTCTCGCTCAGGTCTCATTTGAGATTTTCAATCTTTTTACCGGCGTCTTTACATTTTATTTTTTCTCGGGGCTGGCGGGTATGTTTGCTGCATCCTAATGCCCTTGTCCCGAAGTGCCACCATATGTTTGGAGAGGGTAACCGGCTAACCGTGGAGGTGAGACACGACTACACCGCTAGGTGCTGTGTTTGGCCTGTGTGCGGCCCAACCTGGCAACCTCAGGCCCCCCACGCAACCCCCCCACCCCCCCTTAGGTCGGACGTCAGCGGCGTACTGGTTTCGACCTGACACAACGCTTTCTCTTGTTGGATGAACATGTGCGTTTGACTGCCAACAGAATGTGAGAAATGACTCACATTCTACTGGAAGTTCCGTTAAAAAAACACTTTATCAACAACGTGGATTTTAACTGTTGTTTTGGCTTAGTGCGTTCAACCGTATCCCGTCTCTGCGGTCGTTGTTTACAGACCTCTCTGCCATCGTTCAGCTGGACTGCTTATTGTGCTACCGTTGGGAAGAGACAACGTTTTCTGGAGCATATGCTCTTTTTTTTTTTTCGCCGTGGTGCAAAACAAAAACAAGTCGCTCGGTTTTCCCAGTTTGTCCTGAACGCAACTGCTAGCTCACACTGCTGATTGATGAGGTGGAGGAGAAAGCTATAAAAAAAACAACCTCTTTGGTTCCGGCAGCAAAGGCCACAGCGACCTGGACCTTTCAGTACCTCAACCAATCAGAGCACAGCATCCACAAACACATCCTCAGCCCCTCCCACATCCCTCGGGGCAGGTTGGCGGTAACACCTGGAGACTATTATCCCGAATGGCGAGTGATGGATTGGTCCTCAGCCATAGGTATTTCTAAACTTAGAGCGCCGTCCTTTAACTGGGAGTCGTTGTTTTTTTTCAAATCTCTCTCTCTTCCTTCAAATCCTGAATCAATAGGGAAATAGTGGCATGGTACACAACACAAACACACACACACACATACATACACACTCACAAACACACACACACACACACACACACCGGTACAAACACACATTGGTTCACACACACACATACACAGGTTCGCTTCATGACCTGCTCCGGCGATGTTCGCTCTCGATCAAACCCACCGTAGCCCCCAGCTGTGACAAACTGCCTCATTAACGATGCTTGTTGACGCAATTAGTATTTTATTTGTGTTTCACGGCGTTATTAATAATCCCGCGCGGCGAAGGACCACTTAAAATTGTCTGGTGACACTTTTCCCTTTTCTTTTGGTTCCCAAGATGCCGATTAGCATACAGGAAGTCACCGTGGGGAACCAGAAATGTCTTCCTTTATGTACCTGGTAAAAACACAGCCCACATTGGAATAAATGGTGTTGAAGGAAAGGTGCAATGGAGAGAGAAATTAAGCAGGAGTTTGTGCAACAGCCTCATAACTCACGGCCAAAATGGAACGGCGTAATTACGGCCCGGACAATCGATGAGGACCTCGGACGAAAATTGGTCTTTGCCCTCTAAGCGGCGGGTTGTCCTCCCTCTTTGTCTCGGCAAACGAGGGAACAGCCGAAAAATAATAATGGGGAACGTTGTTAAAAAGGACGACCACGGTTATTACGTTTTTTTTAGCGGTAGAAATACGTTGGCTGCTTCGGGCCACCGACGGTTTATCAACGTGTCGCTCGCCAAAATGGCGTGTCCTCTACAGAGAGGATTCTGGGCGGGGCGAGTTTCAACGCTTACGTTGACCCACATGCACCGCCCCTCGCAGCTTCTGGCTCTCAAGGTAGGGGCGAGCAACAGCTGTCGTCTCTCTCTGTTTCTACGGAGCGCGGGTCAGGGGGGATGTGGGGGGCGGCCTGAGGACTCGCTCTTCATGAGGCTCCTTCCCGCTTCTCCCCCCGCCCCGCCCCAGGGCACTGAGGCTGGATGGATGAATAATTAGAACTAATAGTTAGAATTGCCTTTTTATTATTTAAAAGATTCTTTTGTCGTTGCCATGAACAAACTCTGAACTGAGGTTCTCTCTCCATTAACAACCTTATCAATTAAATCCCTCCAACACAATTTTGCGTGTCTAAACAACGCACCCATAGGTTTTCATCACTTTTCACATCTCAGGTGACCCGGTCAACATAGCTCCGCCCCCACAGAGGCCCCGCCCCCTTACCTGAGGGGAAGCGCTCGATGACGGGCTGGTTGTCCACCTGTAGCGTGGCGTTGCCACCGCTGCGCGTGAAGCGCACCACGTGGTACTTTCCGTCACTCACGGCGACCGCACTCTCCTCGATGGCGATGTCGTCCGTGCCCACATTGAAGATCACGCCGACCTTCCCCCGCTCCTGATGGCGAGGGCGAGAGAGAGAGAGAGAGAGAGAGAGAGAGAGAGAGAGAGAGAGAGAGAGAGAGAGGGAGGAGTGAGGGAGAGAGAGAGTTTATTAAGACAAGAGAGAGAGAGAGATGAGTCCGTGCCCACATTGAAGATCACGCCGACCTTCCCCCGCTCCTGATGGCGAGGGAGAGAGAGAGAGAGAGAGAGAGAGAGAGAGAGAGAGAGAGAGAGAGAGAGAGAGGGAGAGGGAGAGAGAGAGAGAGAGAGAGAGTTTATTAAAAACAAAGTCATAAGCAATTTACAGTTCATTCCTGTGTTAAATTGAACTGCCTCGGCAATGTACATGTGCATGTACCGTTTCGATAAAGCTCTTTGGAAATGAATTGAGAGGCAGAGAATCATTAGTGACAGTGCTGATGGCCCAGTGCATTCGGTTGGTCAATATGTCGGAACAGAGAGAGAGAGAGAGAGAGAGCGAGAGCGAGAGAGAGAGCGAGAGCGAGAGCGAGAGCGAGAGAGAGAGAGAGAGTGAGAGTGAGAGTGAGAGTGAGAGTGAGAGAGCGAGAGCGAGAGAGTGAGTAAGAGTCTGTATGAGTGGTGGGTATGAGTGATGGCGAGCAATGCATTACATGTGGCTGTTGGATCTGTCAAACCCACTGTCACTCGCACAGATTTAAAGTACGCGTTCACAGCCCATAAAAATCCCCCCGTTACTAGACGTCAAGGGCTGCAAGGTTTGTGAACCTTTCATTGCGGATACACACACACACAAACACACACACAAAACAGTACATAACGGGACACTTTTATCGTTTGAGAGCAAATGATAACATTTTCCTTCTGATGGCCAAACAGACCCTGGGGCTGGCAGGGCCTGATGACATCATGAGTGCCTCCACACACACACACACACACACACACACACACACACACACACACACACACACACACACACACACACACACACACACACACACACACACACACACACACACACACACACACACACACACACACACACACACACACACACACACACACACACACACACACCTTTTTGAGGTGCCCGAATACCTGAAGTGCTTATCAATTATGTGTCTCCACCCCCCTTCCACCCCTCAAAGACACATCCACACCTGCTCTCTTCTTCTCCAACATCTAGTAGAATGGCAAGGCTCCACAGTATGCACTTTATTACAGCCTGCTGCCCGCCCTCTCTACGTCTCTCTCTCTCTCTCTCTCTCTCTCTCTCTCTCTCTCTCTCTCTCTCTCTCTCTCTCTCTCTCTCTCTCTCTCTCTCTCTTCTCTCTCTCTCTCCTCTCTCTCTCTCTCTCTCTCTCTCTCTCTCTCTCTCTCTCTCCCTGCTCCCCCAAGGATTCCAGACCTTGTCCCGATAAAAAGACAAAATTGGGAAAAGTGGGTCTTGCACAGAGGGAGAGAAATGGAGGGAGAGGGAGAGATGGAGGCATGGAGGTAGGGAGGGATAGAGGGAGGGAGGGAGGGAGAGATGGAGGGATATAGGGCGGAATGGTTGGAGAGAGAGGGAGGGAGAGGGAGGAATGGATGGAGGTATGGGGGGGAGAGAGAGGGAGGGAGAGGGAGGAATGGATGGAGGTATGGGGGGAGAGAGGGAGGGAGAGGGAGGAATGGATGGAGGTATGGGGGGGAGAGAGGGAGGGAGAGGGAATGGATGGAGGTATGGGGGGAGAGTGGGAGCAATGGATAGAGGAAGGCAGAGAGGGAAAATGAGGAGTGGAGGGAGGGAGGGAGGGAGGGAGGGAGGGAGGGAGGGAGGGAGGGAGGGAGGGAGGGAGGGAGGCAGAGTAAAATGGATTGGGGATGGATTCAGGGAGAGAGTATTTTAGGAAACGGTGAATAGGGAGAGAGCGAGAGGGATGGATTTTCGAGGCGGAGTGAAGCGAAGGAAGCAGATGGAGCCGATATACACACAGAGGAGCCTTACACAAGTGATCCCACTAATTATTTTTAAGTTCATCTCCTGTATTTATGTTTCTCCTCTCCCAAGCTATGATTAAAGGTTTTTAAAAAGGGAAAAAAAGAACATTGGAAACCTGACAGCGGCGAGTTAATTGTCGAGCTCATTACAGGTTGGATGGTAATTAAAGTGCATTCTGACATTGCTTAAACGCAATTAAGGGGAGAGAGGCTGCGGCGGCCATGGTATTGTTAACCGAGTGTGCCGTGTTGGAAGGGGTGTTTTAACACCAAACCAATTAGTGTGTTGTTAATTAGCCCAGCAGTTGGTACAGTCTACTCGGTAGGCGGGGCTGATTGATCTACCCAGAATGCATCTGGGTGGACCCTCCCAATTGTGAGGTTACTAACGGGGAGAACGGTTTGTTAATGGCTTGTCAACATAATGTCAGTAAAAAGGGGGTCCAATTTAAATAAACCATGACATGAAATTGAAGTCTACTCTCTTTTTTTCAGCGTCATCATTGTTTATTTCCGCAGGCGTAACAATTGACAGATTCAGAACAATTCGAACAAGTATGCCACACCATTTTTGTGAATGTGATAGCTGTCACCGGGGCCCCTGGTGAACCGTTCAACTTTTAAACAAACATTTAAAAAGTTTTGTCATTTTGTCACAAAACAATTAACAATGCAATCCTAACAGATCAATATGTATTCCTCTTACGGTTCGCCCCTTGCTGATTCCCTGTTCTGCCAGTTTCACTTGGTCGGATTAGGTTGGATTGGCTCTGAACGCCGTTTCACCACGTCGGCCATGGTGAACCCAGAGTGACACTAGTGTCGCAAAACGAAAGTGAAAGCTTTTTTTTTCTGAGACCAAAGTGAAAGCCCCCCCACTTCCCCCGAGAGTGACTGAGGTACAAGCACAGCCCATCAATTGATTCACTGAACCTAGAAGTCCCTTAATAGCCTCTTTACTCTCACCCCCTCACCCCTTTGCATGTTAATCTGTCGGAAGGCAATCAGGGAACCATACACTCCACTCCACACTGTCACTGCTAACCACCACCGCTAACACACTATCTCCCATCTCGGGCTTTCAGGATTTGTTCACCCCCGAATAAACAGAAAACCAGCGTCCTCTCCGGCGTAGTGTGTCCAAACTTTGAGCCGGGTTGTGACAAACACACAGCCTATTAAAACAGGCCTTTTATGGATCCACAAAACAGAAATGGCTCCCATTTCGCATCAGGGCGAGGTGGATCCGCCGTACATGTCCCCCTTCACTGAGGGGAGGTCAGGGGAAGGAACGCAACCGTCGGACCGACAATTAGGGCGGGGCCGAGTGAGTCCCCACGGTTACGACCGATCGGAGGCACGTGAGGGGCGATTAGGAAAGGGGGAGAGGTGGGGGGGGTGGTTGGGATTTGAGCTGACATTTACACGGAGATTAGCATTTTGGCGTTCCACAACATTAAGACAGCCGTCCCAGGCGCAGGGGAAAACCTATCCACCCCATTACGCCGTCGGGGGGGGGGGGGGGGGGGGGGGGGGTCCGCTGGGAGGCCTTGGCTTGATTTCCGGCGCGGCGGTAATGACATTTTAATGGCAGTCTCCCTTAAGCCTAGAAATCTCTCCGGAAAGGGCGGGGGAATATGATCGCTCCCGGATGACTGCGGGGCCAGTCCATCCCGCCACGTGGGATTTGGTTAATGTAGGTAACTGACAATAAGGCCTAACTGCTTTTTAAACACAGCAGCTTCTAAAAGACTGGTGAGCAGGCTGGATGGTGGGAAACAGGGAGCAGACAGAGGCGTTCCCACGAGTTGGGGTTTATTCTGGGTGAAGGGGCAGGCGGGGCTTGTGCTGTTTTGGTTTCTCGCAGGGGTTGATCAAATCTGGAGGTGGGTTTGTGGGTGACTGGTGGCTGGTTCAGTTGACTGGCAGCGTTCCAATAGGGAATGGCTGTTGTATATCAGCCACAACTGGGGCCACAATTATAATTCAGAAAGGATTTCATCCTGCCTCGCTGCAGAAACTAATTCGTTTGGAAAATAATATCGATATAGATAGAGGCAGGAAAACCACCTGAAACAATTACAAATTTCTAACAGGAATGTACAAGGGAATGAAATATGTTTGCATATGTAATGTATGTTAGAATTCGTAATTGAAAAGAAAAGTTTCAACCAATTATTAACAAGAGATTTAGAATTAATTGATTCTCGGCGCGGTTGAACTGCACATATTCCATTTCGATCCATTTTACCTTTTGATCATTTCTTCATCAACCATAAAGTAGCCTCCCTTTGGAGGATGTGAAACAACCTTGGCAAGCAAAGACAAAGCTTCAAAGCATTCGAACCAGCCAATCATATACCCGTTGATTAAGGAGCTTCATATGTTCTTTTTCCAGCACCTAATTTGGCCGATTCTCGTCGTGGCTACTTCGAAAGCTAGACATTCTCAGGGAACCGAGTGACCGCACTGTTCAGATATGGGCAGCACTCCTCGCGGAAATATTTAAAGGGCGACCTTGTGTCAAGGTAAAGGAGCGGCCATGGCGGAGGAATGCCAATGAGCGACGGCTCGTTGGTAGGGCGCACGTTTAATTTTCCGCGCGTTCAAGGGAGGCGGGGAGCGTGCGCACGTACGCCTATCGGGATTATCAGCGAGCCCCAGAGACGGCGCGCTGATCGGATGGAGCGGTTGGAAGGGCGGGAAAAAAAAAAAAAAGCGGGAAAGAAGACGGAGGGGGGGGGGGGGGGGGGGGGGGGGGGGGGATACCGCGAAGGTATAATGAAAAGACGTGTGGAACCTTGATGATCTTCGAGGGCCCCCAAGGTGCCGAGATCAAAGCTCCTTTTGAAGACGTCAAGATATCACTCTCTCCCTCTCTCCCTCTCTCTCCCTCTCTCCCTCTCTCTCTCTCTCTCTCTCTCTCTCTCTCTCTCTCTCCCTCTCACTCCATCTCTCTCTCCCTTTCTTTCGCTCTGACGCTCCTGCTGGGGAAGTCAATTAAAACAGTCCGGGTGAGGTTTCGGGGCAGACACGAATGAACAAGAGACAAAAGGAAAGACAGACAAAGCGTTTTTTTTTTTTTTTTTTTTATCGTCTATCCTGCTTCTTTTCTCTTTCTTCTTAGAGCTGGGTTTTATTTCACCCCACAGTTTTTTTTATTCTAGCTGAGCGTCTTTCTGAACAGTGAGACGGCGTAATCGTCAAACTCATCTTCCGTAATATCTCCTCCTCCCCCTAAAAAACTTGTTTTGAGCCCAGAACCCCCGTAACCAGCTTGCAAACTGTATCTGCTTCATAGGGCCCTGCTGGCATCTCTCAACTTAGTTCCTAGCTCGCTGCAAGTGCCTTGATTGCTAAAGGTGCTGGCAACTGCTGAGGTAACGGATATGGGAACACAGATAAAGCAATGGCCGAGGAGTTAGCGAAGGTGGCTAAGTTAAGGATAATGACCTAGCCATGTTGAGAAAGTCCACAATAAAACCTAAACTCCTTAAATTGACAGCTAATGGCACAGTTTCGCGATGTTGATGGAGATAGCAGTTGCCTCAAATAAGAAGGGGAAGGGGATGAAACTAAAAAAACTCCTTGAAGACATTCTGTTGGCCGAGTTAGCCTTGCATTAGGGATGGGCCGAAAGTCGATAAAATCGACTATCGACGATAGACGGATTCCCTCGTCGATCGTCTCAAATTGCCGATAAAAAGGTGATCATTTTTTTTCAATTATTATTATTATTATTTTTTTTTCGAAAAACAGCTCTGTGGTAGCTATTTTACAAATTAAAAAGCTCCGCAAATTGGAGTTAAAGTTAACTGGCACAGGTGGAAACTCTACGTAGCGCTGACCTGCCATATTCACTCACTGCTACGAGAGGAGAGGGGAGGGGCTCGAAACCTACCGGTCTGCTCGCACGGCGAAATGACATCACACCCCGCTGCACCATTTCCAGGTCACAGCTGTGGTACATGAGCTGTGTTCGAAATCGTTCCTGATTCACTCACTCACTATTCCCTATATAGTGTTCATGATATAGTGCACTACATAGGGAACGAACAAATGAGAGTTCGGACACTACGCTGAACATTTCTAAACGTCGTTTGCGTCAGTAAATGCGCCGGGTATTTGTGTGACGCAGACAGATGCGCCCATATCATGTAAACAAACCGGGCACTCTCAAGGAAAGCTGGAGGTTGTATTGATGTTGAATGTTACATTTCCTTGATCAAGGTTTTGCTTATTCATTTTGAATGTTAAATATTCTATGTTAAATCCCAAATAAATTGGTGACATTTCTAAACGAAAGCCGGAGACTCCATCATTAAATGTATTTGTTTTCGCGGTTAGTCAGCGTCTTCTTCTCCGGAAAAACAAGACCGCATTGCATTGTGGTATATGGGAGTAAGACGTAGGGAACATCATATGTACACTCAAACTTTGGGTATTTTAAGTGCACTATGGAATATAGTGCATGAAATTAACTACTGAGAATTCGAACACCACTACAAAATGGCGAGCACCCTATATAGTGCACTCTATCCGTGATAGGGAACGATTTCAAACACAGCTCGTGTGTCATCATGACAGCACCACCAGCACCGACGTATCGCAACTTAAATCAGCGGAGGCTCACGCTGGTCCAAGAGGGAGACCATCGCTATCGCTTTTAAGAAAAAATACTAATTCGAAATAATAAAACCGTAATTCCCCCCCCCCCCCCCCCCCCCCCACCCAATCGACTATCGGCGACCGCCAGGGGGCGCTATCGGACGATGGAAGCTTGTAGACGACTGCCCAACCTTACCTTGCATAAATAAGGAAACAAAAGCAAAGGAAACTTGATACATCCTCCTCGAAGAAAAGGGCGAACTCCAAGGATTTCATCAACATACTATTATCGGTGTGGGGGTATTCAAACAAAGACCAGCCCTGTCCTCTGTGGTGTCGTCCCCTCTGTGTGTGTGTGTGTGTGTGTGTGTGTGTGTGTGTGTGTGTGTGTGTGTGTGTGTGTGTGTGTGTGTGTGTGTGTGTGTGTGTGTGTGTGTGTGTGTGTGTGTGTGTGTGTGCGGTTCTTCGGCCACCCACGGTCAAAATATTTACTGGACTATGAATCAGAGCGCCTGGCAAAAGAAAATAAAAAAACCTCATTCATGGATTGCCCGCAAACTCGAAAAGAGCCACACAATTTAACGAAGACTCATTTCCCCCCCCTATCACATCCCTGCCTCGGTCCTAAAGCTCCTCCATCGACTTGGACTGACTGCTAATTACAGTTCCCCCCCCTCCTCCCCGTAAGAAGCCCTCTCTGAACCAACAATCTCCTTCGAGTGGATGATTGTTCCTGATAACGCCACAGATGCTAGGAGCAGTTAGCCCTTTTATTTTTTTTGCGAGCGTTTTTTTTTTCTTTTTCTTTTCCCTTTCGCTCTGCTGCTCGGGGCATCGCCGTATCTTTGCGTCTTCGTCTTCGTCTTCGCTGCCAAACTCCGCGGGGACCAATTACGGCTATATGTGGATAATCGGCCTGTCAGCTCAGAGCGCGCGACGTCGCCGGGCTGAGATGGAGTGTGGCGTCTGCACAGTGTGGCGGTGTTAATCTAAATGCGGGGGGGGGGGGGGGGGCTGAAGCAGCCGTTATGTAAGGGAGGGATAAAATAATAAATAAATTATTATTTGAAGAGAAAAGTGGCGGTTGCGTAACGTGTGTGCCGACTTGCCTTGCTCGCCGGCTAAACCATTCTTAACGCACACCGCACCATGTGTCTTTGTTTGTGTGAGTGTTTTTGTGTGTGCGTGCATGTCTACCAATACGCAGACACCCACACACACCCACCAACATACACACACACACATACACAACATACACAATATGTGACCAAAGGGCATCAGCCATTATTAATCTCAGATCTTTATAACTTGTAGTGATTCTTTAAAGGGGAAAGGGAAAGTGTGTGTCTGTGTGTTTTGGGATAGGTATTTAAGATGGGGCGCTGCTTGTAGGCACAATCAGTGTTTGGAAGACAAAGACAAAATGTTCCCCTTTTCTCATTGCTGTCGGGTTCTCTCTCTCTTCTCCTCTCTGCTCCTCATTCGTATGTTCTCTCTCCTCGTCTCTCCTCATTCATATGTTCTCTCTCTCTCCCCTCCTCTCTCCTCCTCATTCGTATGTTCTCTCTCTCTCTCCTCCTCATTCGTATGTTCTCTCTCTCTCTCCTCCTCATTCGTATGTTCTCTCTCTCTCCTCCTCTCTGCTCCTCATTCGTGTGTTCTCTCCCCTCGTCTCTCCTCATTCGTATGTTCTCTCTCTCTTCTCCTCTCTGCTCCTCATTCGTATGTTCTCTCTCCTCGTCTCTCCTCATTTGTATGTTCTCTCTCTCTCCCCTCCTCTCTCCTCCTCATTCGTATGTTCTCTCTCTCTCCCCTCCTCTCTCCTCCTCATTCATATGTTCTCTCTCTCTCCTCCTCTCTGCTCCTCATTCATATGTTCTCTCTCTCTCTCTCTCCTCGTCTCTCCTCATTCGTATGTTCTCTCTCTCTTTCCTCGTCTCTCCTCATTCATATGTTCTCTCTCTCTCCTCCTCTCTCCTCCTCATTCATATGTTCTCTCTCTCTCTCTCCTCGTCTCTCCTCATTCATATGTTCTCTCTCTCTCCTCCTCTCTCCCTCCTCATTCGTATGTTCTCTCTCTCTCCTCCTCTCTGCTCCTCATTCGTATGTGCTGGCTGTGATCTCTGGCGGTCACCTTGAAAAACGACTCATGTTAACACCACCTCCTCCTCTTCCTCCTCCTCTCTCTGTCTCATCTTTCCCTCCTTCACTCTTTCTGCCTCATCCCCTCTATCCTCACAGCCTCCCATTCTACCTTTCGCCCCTTCTTTTTCTCCCCCTCTCTCTCTCCCCATCTTCTCCCTCCCTCTCTCTACATCCCGTTCTCTTTTCTTTCTTACGGTCAATTTCCATCCAATCCTCCCTCCCTTTCTATCCACATCTCCCCCGTTCTGTCTCTTAGCCTCCATCCACCTCCATCTTACAACCTCCCTCTCCTTCTCTGTCCCCACTTCTTTCCTCTGTCACATTACATCCATCCTTTTCTGTCCGACTCCCTTTGTCTGTCTCTCGCTCTCTGTCTCTCTCCTTTGTCTCTCTCCTTTGTCTGTCTCTCGATCTCCCTCTCTCCTTTGTCTCTCTCCTTTGTCTGTCTCTCAATCTCCCTCTCTCCTTTGTCTCTCTCTCGCTCTCCCTCTCCCTCTCCCTCTCCCTCTCTCTCTCTCTCTCTCTCTCTCCCTCTCTCTCCCTCTCTACCTCTCAGTCTGTCGCTATGTCTCTCTCCCCTACTGATTTACTTGAGTCCCACTAGGACTCAACAACAGAACAGCTCAGACAAAGCATTCGATCCCACCGCACAAAATCAATGACACTGGGGGAGAAAAGTGTGTGTGCGTGTATTTATGGCAGGGTCTTTGTGCTGCTTTTGCGCATGACTCATGCCATTGCGCTCAATCCCCCTGCACTGACCATCAACACACACACACACACACACACACACACACACACACCACACACACACACACACACACACACACACACACACACACACACACACACACACACACACACACACACACACACACACACACAGGCACATACAGCCACACACACAGCCACAGACGCACACTGTCATCAAGCCAAGAGATGCTGTTTTATATGTGGGGAGGAGTTGCAACATTGATGTTGATGCTCCATATTGAAAGAGGGAAGAAGAGAGAGAGGGAGAGAGAGAGACATTGATATTGAGTCACACTACGGTATATTTTTTGTGAGGGCATTCATCACACTGATAATGGTCCTCAATATCCATGATATTCAATGTGATAGAGACACACACACACACACACACACACACACACACACACACACACACACACACACACACACACACACACACACACACACACACACACACACACACACACACACACACACACACACACACACACAAAATCTTGGCTCACCATCAGTGCGAATGTTTCAAACTGACATTGTGAGAGAGAGAGGGCGCGAGAGAAAGAGCAAGAGAGAGAGGCGACACCGAGTCAACATATTGTGTGTGTGCGTGCGTCCGTCCGTGCGTGGGTGTGTCCCTGTTTGTGTGTCCCTACTTGGTATGAACCACTCGAGAAATGTGTTTCATAATTAATGTTCACTCACCCATTCAGACTCATCATAACCCATTCAGACTCCTCCATAAACAACTGCAGAAGGAGTTAATGTCGAGCATAAGTGTCACAGTTTCGGAGGATTGCACCGACAACTCTTCGACGCAGACATGCGTCGGGGAGGCATGGCGAGACTAGTACGGTTCGATCAAAGGTCAAAAGTCGGTATTGGCAGCAGACAGAGGAGTTTGATTACCAATGACTCCAATGCTGCTGGTCTTAAAGGCATGAACCCATTATATAGTTGCTTAGAAACATTGCATATTCTTTAAGCATGCAGACAAACATATTTTCCGTAAATATTCTACGCGTGAACATTGAAGAGGAAACCTTGGCTCTACGGATTTAAAATCAAACATTCCATCACCAACACGCACGCGAACCCAGAAGGGCTCACAACACTGCCAAGAGATTTGGGGATTTGGAGTGTGATAATGGAATAATGCATCATGTTCAGTTATGTTGTTCAATGAGATTTTTGTAATGTTTTTCTCGCTCTTGATGTATGTACTTGACACACACACACACACACACACACACACACACACACACACACACACACACACACACACACTGAGACACATACATATATATACGTATATAAACTGACGCACACACACACAAACAAAGAGGGCTGTGTGTTTGTGCCTAGGAGACCGTTGATGGATGGCGTCCTTCGGTGGTCAAGACCATTGACTCCCACCTGAGCTCCACACACACACACACACACACACACAGGTAGAGACTCACACATACACACACACACACACAAGCATGAAATCATTGCGGTTGGGACGGGCACACACTGTAAATCCTCATGCATATATACGAGATTGTCGGTAAACACAGCTGAAAAAACAAACACGCACACACACATACTCCCCACGGGAGATCCTTGAGGAGGGTCATACACACAAACACTGTGTGCTATGTGCTATGTTTACATTTTCCTGACAAAGTCAGAGAATAGTTGTGTCTGTATGTGTATGTGTGTGTTTAGGTCGTTTTTGTGTGTGTGTGTGTGTGTGTGTGTATGTGTGTGTGTGTGTTCACTTTAGTTATGTGAGAGGAAGAGGGCGGGTACAGGGTGTAGGCCTGGGACACCGAGTATCTAATCATCCAACCAGAGAAAGAGAGAGAGAGCGAGCGAGAGCGAGAGCGAGAGGGAGAGAGAGAGAGAGAGAGAGAGAGAGAGAGAGAGAGAGAGAGAGAGAGAGAGAGAGGCGGGGGGGGATGCGTATTCATGTCAAGTGTCGGCCATCTTAGCAGCGCGGCGCGCTCTGCGATGATTAAAGAAGCGCTGTGTAATTTTCTCCAGCGGCGTGTCGCTCTCTGTTTACAAAGGCGAGTACACAAAGTTGAAATTACAATGGATCTGACAAAATTGCTTTTCCCCTGCCTTGCCGAGATAAGCTTGAAGTCAAGCCAGAACACATTCGACACTTGTCAGCCTGACTGATGTTAGCCTAGCCGACCGTTGTTAGCTCTTAGCTTACGACTCCAACGGGACCCCCACCAAGATCAAGGCTGCGTTTATTGACAATCCGGCGGTGGAGATCATAGAACAGAATAAATATACAATCGTCAATTTCTGGCTTTTGGATCGCAAAACAATAACAGTCCAACTTATGATAGTATCCTTTAACAACGCATCAGTTTGATATAAAGCCAATCGCCAAAACGTTTAGCCTGACAAACACAACATGATTTATATTTTGCTTATTCGGATATGTGAAGTAAAACTACTAGTTCGTATGGCTAGCCACAAGGAAATGGATTTTGAACAAAAAATATATTCAACAAATATGGGATTGAACCAATATGAATCGAAAATGGCAAAAAAACAACAACATGATTAAGTCCTCTTTACACTTTATAAGTTCTCAAATCGGTGTACCTTTGGTTTTAATTGGAATTTTAATGGATGTTTTCTCACTTTATTGCAATCGTTTTTTTAGGTTTCAAAGGTTGATTGGTTGTGTGTGTGTGTGTGTGTGTGTGTGTGTGTGTGTGTGTGTGTGTGTGTGTGTGTGTGTGTGTGTGTGTGTGTGTGTGTGTGTGTGTGTGTGTGTGTGTGTGCGTGCGTGCATGTCGGAAAATTGGTTTATTCCGAGTGGCGACGCGTGGGCAATTAGAAAACATTTAAATTAAATGCAAGTACTAGGACCTTTGGACAGAAGGCGACGCGTGGGCAATTAGAAAACATTTAAATTAAATGCAAGTACTAGGACCTTTGGACAGAAGGCACCTACACACACCCGCACACGCAAACAGAAACACACCTGCACAAACAGAAACACACACACACACACACACACACACACACTTCAAAATATGATTCACAAACGGCGTCCGCTTTCCATAGTATGAACTGTCTTCAACTCCGTCTTCGTCTTTCAACACAAAAGCCCTCAGCAAACGTGCCAAAACAAAAGTGGCCCCACTTTGCAACACCAGAGGGCCTTGTCAGCAAATTCAAACCCAGTGTCAGCCTGTGAAACACCTGTGAATGGCAGGTAGGTAGCGGCGTGGGAGCGAGGAGGGAAGGCTGGAGTGAGTGACGTTCACACAGCGCGACCGCGACAATCTAAAATTACCTTTAAGACGTCGGAAGAGGAGACGGAGAAAAGGGAAGACTGGGAAAAGAGAGGGAGAGAGTGAGTGAAAAGCATGAGAGAGTGAAATAGAGAGGGGTGGAGAGAGAGAGAGAGAGAGAGAGAGAGTGTGAGAGAGGGAGTGTGAGAGAGAGAGGGAGAGAGAGAGAGGGGGAGAGAGAGAGAGAGAGAGAGAGAGAGAGAGAGAGAGAGAGAGAGAGAGAGAGAGAGAGAGAGAGAGAGCGAGAGAAAGGAGCCACACCAACTCTCACACGGGGGAGGGACGAGTCGGGTGTCGGCGTTGCATTTGGTTGCCTCATGGACTGGGACGTCCCAACGCTCCTCCCCCCCCCCCCCCTCTCCCCACGCAGTGGAGGCTCCCTCCCTCATGACTCCCTCACTGACTGTTTTAAATCTCCTCTTTCTGCATTATGCCCGTTCTGTCAGCGCCAGTGTTTTACCATCGCTCTTGCCTTGTTCATCACGCTTCTTCATCTTTGGTTTTTGCTCTGCTGCTTTCCTCTGCTCCCCTACTCTCGCGCTCTTTGTCTCCTTCTCTGTCTCTCTTCTCTCTCTCTATCTCTCTCTGCTTCTCTCTACTGTATCCCTCCTCTCAAAGTGTCTTTAGACAACCTCCCTCTCTCTCGCTCTACCTTCTCTATCCTTTTTGCTCTCACTCCCTCCCTGTCTCTCCATCTCTCTATTCTGTCTCTTTCTTTTCCCACTGTTCTTTATCCTAGCTCTCTCTCTCTCTCTCTCTCTCTCTCTCTCTCTCTCTCTCTCTCTCTCTCGTCTCCCCAACCACACCTCTCTACCCCCTTCCCTTGTGGGTTGGTTTGGAAGCTCGGAGACCAACCTAGAGAAACGGCTGGAGAGCACACAAGCTAATATTTACTCAGCGATAAACCGAACAAACGCAGATTACTGTGAAATAAAGAAAAGAAGGAAAAGGAAAAAAATGGCTGAAATACAATCTCTACCTCTCTCTCTCTCTCTCTCTCTCTCTCTCTCTCTCTCTCTCTCTCTCTCTCTCTCTCTCTCTCTCTCTCTCTCTGTCTCTCTGTCTCTCTCTCTCTCGTTCTCTCTCTCTCTCGTCTCTTCCTCTCCTCTCTTCTCTCTCTCTCTCTCTCTCTCTCTCTCTCTCTCTCTCTCTCTCTCTCTCTCTCTCTCTCTCTCTCTCTCTCTCTCTCTCGCTCTGTCTCTCTGTCTCTCTGTCTCTCGTCCGTTCTGTCCTCTATTGACCATGCCGGTTAAATGAAACCATCATTGAGTGTGCGAATGTGCGAGTGTGTGTGTCTTTGCACAAAAGGACAATGCACCAAGGGATACATTTTGATAACTTTCCATCCATCAAGCTCCATACATTTTGTGTCCGTGTCCATGTGTGTGTGTGTGTGTGTGTGTGCATTTTGTGTGTTTGTGTGAGTGAATGTGTGTGCAGAGAGTTAGAGGTTTATATCAGTCAATAGTGTGTATGTGTGTGTGAGTGAGAGCCATACAACTCATTTAGTGGGAGCTTTTGTCTAAAGTGACTTAAAATGAGTGCAGAGAAGCAGATAGGGCTTAGCGGCCTAGATTGGGCCTGGCAGGATTGAACCCAGATCCTTTCAGCTTGTATAGGCCATGTATAAGCCAATTGAGTTCAATTATATGTGTAGAATACAACATATGTTTGTTCAAACCTGTGTTGGCTTGGACATTACAGAATACACATGCTGTAATGTATTTGCATCCACTCATCCATGTTTGTGTGTGTGCGGTTTGGGTCTGCGTCGGTGTGAACAAGTTTACGAGGCGCACGCCCCTAGAAGATCGCCTGGGCGAAACACCTTCACTCCAGAGCACCTCTATTACAGGAACCCGCTCCCGGGTCAGCGCACCCATACACCCGGCCAGCCAAAGCAGCCATTTTCCCTTACCCCCCGTACACCCCCCCACCCCCCTAACCCCAACACTCCCCATCTTCTTTTTCTTTCTATTTTGTCCCTAACAGGGGCCGGTAGCTGACCGTTTCACAGTCCCCTGAGCCGTGACACTAAGCCTATTACTGCTCCTGCAGAATCCATGTGGGCGGGTGGGGGGTGTGTGTGTGTGCGCGCGTGGCGTGTGTGTGTGTCGGTGTGTGGCTGTGTGTGTGTGTGTATGGCTGTGTGTGTGTGTGTGTGTATGTGTGTGTCTGTGTCTGTGTGTTTGTGTCGAGGGTGGTGCGAGGTGTTGGAAATTATTAGACCGTAGTTTTACCAAATGTAAAGAAAGGGTCTTAAAATCATAACACTGCACTGCCGTTAATATTCCTTTTTTTAATATTCTACATGTAATCGTTTGGTATTAGTTATATGACACTGTGTCCTTAGTAGCAGCCATAACCAAAGAGTCAATTCCTTCCTTCCTTCCTGAAGTCCTTTGGCCGTTGGGACTAAAGTTAGCTAGTTTGAGACAGTGCGTTCACACCAAACGCGACATTTGTCGCCCGTTATCGTTGTCGCAAAGTTTTGTCGCGCCGCAAATCATAATCTCTCGCTGTGCAAGTTTTGTTGAATTTGTCGCGCCACAACACGATAACCACCATTGGCATGTCTTAACCTTTTGTGGAAGAGGGAGAGACGTCGGAGGACCCGACGCAGTCTATTCATAATATTGTAATGACCACGGAAGAGGCAGTGAATGAAGTATTGATTAGACAGAGATTTATTAGATGGGCCTAGCTAATAAACCGTTGGAACACAAAAGACCGGAAACCATAACAACGCCGGTAAACAAACCCCGAGAAGCCCAATCCCTATGAGAGCTCCCCACGCTACAGGCCATCCGGAGGCGCACAGAGCTTTTGGCCGTGATATTATATATACAAATTATAATTATATTGTATACTATTATATATAGAGCTCCGGGAGTCGCAAACGGCAACAATCACTTTCTCCTCCATGCTGCAATTCACCCCGGACTGCACTGCACCGAGTTTGACGGTTGAACGCTGATTGGCTGTTACGTTACACATGTCACTCAGTGGCCACGCTGTTAAACGCTGAACGGCTGTCATCACGCGAAATTCGCGTCAAAGTTGAAATATTTAAACTTGAGAAATTTGTCGCGGCACAAATCCACGTGAACGCGCTTGCCTGTGCACGGCAAAAGTGTGGCGCGACAAATCAAAACTTGTCGCCGGTTCTCTCTCGCGAAAAATTCGTCCCTACGTTCACTTTGTATGGGATCTTGGTGTGAACGCACAATTACAACGCAGCAGTCTGTTTCAGCACCATGGACAGCGCTGCTCCACCCACACTAAATACTGGACACTTGATGGTTTGAGTGTGTATAATAAACCTGGTGAGGTCACAAGGCCGCAATAGCCTCACTCCAAGCAGGCTCAGGGTCCTTCCTTCCTTCCTTCCTATCTCCTTATACCTCCTTCTTTCCTTAATGGCCTCCTTCCTTCCTACCTTCCTTCATGTCTCGTCCCTCTTCCTCCCTTCGTTTATGGTTTCCTTTCTTATCCTCCTCCTCCTCCCTCGTTCATTCCACCCATCCCTTGTCTCGTCTTTTTCTTTTTCCGTCCATTCCTTCCCTCCCTCCCTCCCATCCTTCCACCTTCACTTCTTCTAAAAATCCACTTTGTCTTCGTGTAGCCTTCAACATGAAATAATATCGGGGGGGTGGATGAAGCCAGATTGATCGAAGGAGTAGGAGCAGTATATTGTTTTGAGAAGCGTTTCATTCTGGGAAACTGCTTCTGAATCAGGCTCACGCTGGTTCTGAGAGCCCCAGCATGCGTTTGGGATTCCTGCTCGGAAAACAAAACAAATTGGAAATCTAGAAGACGGATTTGTTCTTTTTGACTTTACCACCTTTGTTCTATTGGGTTGTCTTCATGTCTGTTTCCAAGCGTGTGTGTGTGTGTGTCTCTCCCTCCATTTGTGTCTACAGTATGTCTGTTTTGGGCATTTGCATATGTATGTGGGTAGTTGTGTGTGTGTGTGTGTGCGTGTGTGTGCGTGTGTGTGTGTATGGCTGGGTCCACAGTGGTTTGGACTATTCTTGGACTGTGTGTATGTGTGTCTCTCCGTGTGTGCATTTGCTAACGTATTGTGT
>OLKM01002346.1:46466-73108 GCA_900291075.1 Melanogrammus aeglefinus | reverse complement strand
CACCCCCGAGGCGCTGCAGCTGGCCAAGTCACAAACCTGGATGCCACCAGTTGGAGGCAAGAGAGTGTCCCTGAGAAGAGCAGCCAGCACCCGGAAGAACCTGGGAATCTGGGGGGGGACGTCAGACGCCAACGATCTGTATCACCAGGAGAGCAGTGCCCCTGCCCTGAGGCTCCGCACGGTGGACTGCACCAAGGAGCAGACGGTGAGCTTCTCTGAAAGGGCACAAGCCTGCGAGAGACCCTGGGGCACGGAGTTGGTAGGTGGAGCTGCTGGGCCGCCTAACCACATCGTGCACCGGTGGAGGATGGAGGGCCGCAAGATGACCCCGACCTGCCCTTCACGGCACGGCTAGAAAGCTGCACCAACACCCCGTGGGAGACGCGCTGGCACCTCGGTTCACGGGCACTTACGATGGCGTGCAGAGTGGAGCGAGAATCAGCGCGGATGGTGGAGCGGTGCCAGCTGTGCCAGATGTCGCGCGCCCTGCCCCCCGCCCGCATTGAGCGCCTCCAGCGGAGTCATCAGCATTATCTTTAAAGCCCACAGTTAAATCTAAATAAAGCTCTCTCAAATCTTCCGGCTCTCCTCCAAATCGTTCCTTCGTGTTTTTTTTTTCACGTTATTTGGGTTGTGAGTCCCAAAAGTGCTGAATGTGTGGAGAAAGGCGAGCTCTCTGAAGCCGGCCAAGACGTGTGTCGGTGACGTAGGGTCGCATTTGGTTGCGACGTTAGGTCGCATTGGTTCGCGACGTAGTCGCATGGGTCGCTGTGGTTTGGTCGCTCGCCTGGCTGCTTCCAGTCGCGTGTGGTCGCTGGCTGGCTCATTTGCCACAAGTCCATGGGAGGTTAATCAGTTAATTTGCATGGTATCAAAGGGTATTTTGCCGACAGTTGAAGTACAGAAACCCAATTTCTCCCCGGCGAAAGCTGCACCAACAGCTCTTTATGCTAATATTATTTAAATTATTTTCCTATTTAAGTACATATTTTAATGCGATGAAATCTTTTGCTCTATTCAGTATCAAATAAATATATTAGTTGTAATTTGGGGCGTATTCAAATAATGTATTATATATTATATATCTATTATATGTTATAGCCTATAGTTGTTTGTACAAAGTTAATTTCATTAACAGCCAGTAATATAGTTTAATTTAAGTGGTACGGTAGATGTTCCTTCATAACATAGCATAGATAATAAGTTTTAATTATGTAAAAGTCTTCGTAATACAGAGTGATAGTATGTTTAATAGTGTACGCATAGATAGTCGACACTGATACAATGGTCAAGCGGTTAGCGACGGCTAGTTTAGCATTCAAGAAGGCGAGGTCTTAGATTCTCTCTCCATGGCCAGATATATTTTTGCTCTTTTAGTCCGAACTTATTGACACCAATCGGCCTCTTTCATTTTTAACATTTATAGTATGATTTCAGTACGATGGTATATAATAATTCTACCAACGCAATTATGGGCTGCGACGTCTGGCTGGTATTCGGCTGGCTGGCTGCTGCGACGAAAGGCCAGCCGCTGGCTGCTGGCTGCGGCTGGCTGCTGGCTCTGCGCAGGCTGACCGACTAGGTCATGACCATAAAAGTGTTGCGACCCTTTTTGCGGCCAACAGGTCGCAACCCAACCAGAGGTATGGCTGAATTGTGCGACCTGTGGCAGCCCAGGCCATTGTTCACCATGGCTGCTACCATAACCAAAAGCCTATGTTATCAGTTAACATCTCATTGAACAGAATAAATATACGTAATGCGGTCAGTATAATAAAAAACGTACATACAATAATACATAGATGAGATATTGATTAGACCAAATAAGCCTATTTATTTATATTATATATTATAAAAGAGTTAAAATGAAAGAGGCCGTTATGCGTCAATAAGTTTTGACTGAAGAGCAAAAATATATTTGGCTGTGGAAGAGAATCGAAAGACCCCTCGTCTCTTGAATTGCTTAAACTAGCGTCGCTACCGCTTGTACCACTGTGTGTATTTTTGACAGGCAACTCGTTACACTTAAATTAAAACTATATCACTCTGTATACCGAAGAACTTTGTACACATATATACCTTATTAGGCTTAATGACCATTTAACAAAACAAATAGGCTATATAATATAATTATATAAAAAACATTATTTGAATGATGCCCCAAATTACAAAATATATATTTTATTGATACTGATAGAGCAAAGATTTCATCATTTTAAACTGTAGGCTATCTTATCAATAGAAAAAATATTTTAAATAATATTTAGCAATAAAGAGCTGTAGGCTTTCGCCAGAGAGCATTGGCTTTCTGTTACTTCAACTGTTGCAAAAAAACCCGTTGATAACATGCCAAATTAAACTGATTAAACGCCCAATGGACTTTGAGCGACCAAGCCTGCCAGTGGACCACAGCGAACTGTGAAAGCAGCCAGACGAGCGAGCCAACACAGCGGACCCAATGCGACTTACGTCGCGACCAATGCGACCTACGTCGCGACGCACTCAGAGAGCTCGCCCTACTTGGAATTGTGGGAAGACGTTAGAATAAATGAAATATGAAGCAGATGAAATGCTAAATACTACCATCTTTGTCAATGGCAATAGGCTGTATGTTCACATATTCAAGGAATTTCACTGGTATTTGGAATTTTCTGGAGCTGTCAGTGAGAAGAATTTAGACATATTTCTATTGAGACATATTTCTAGTAATATTAAAGAAATTTTTATTCATCCAACAAAAAAATACTTGAAAAATGTACACTGGCTAAATACATACATTTTTACAGACAGTTTACATTTATTGGGTTATTCAAAGGCCAAGGTAAAGATGCATTAAATTAATAAAAACACACACATACAAACATGTAGTTTGCGTATCTGTGTGTTTGTGTGCGTGCGTGCGTGGGCATAGCGTGCGTGTGTGTGCGCGTGTGCGTGTGTGTTTTATTCAGCCCGCTGGAGGGCGCTGTGATCAGACAGAACAGGAAGAGGTTGACTCTGGAAACCGTCTGGGTTTCCAGAGTCCAGTGTTATCATCATTCACCTTTACGCGCTGTGTACCTTGTACCTCCACCTGGTTCGGCGTTTTCGCATTATGTATCGATTAAACCATTAACGACGTAAAGAAAACTATCGGAGGTAGGCTAATTGATAAACTGATATTTGTGTTGTGTTGTCAATACTAATCCGTCACTATTATCACTTCAATATCAGAAGTGCCAAAATGTGTAGAGTGATTATTCAAATCATCGGAATTCCAAAGCGTGTGGATGAAGACATTGAGAATTATTGACAGTTTTCACCGTTGTGTGTCAGGCCTTTTGATGAAGCTCTTTTACTTTGCAACTATGCGATGCACAATCACCCGAGTTGTGAGTCGAGTTCTGCTGTATAAACGGTTCAGCCCGCTGATGGAGACGCAGAGAGACTCGCAGAGAGACGCGCACTCCGGGGCGCACCGGAGGATGGTAAGTCTGTCAAGGAGAGACACGTTTTATCCTGCGTTGTTTTTGTTATATTCTTTAATAAATAAAAACACTACGAGGTTGAAATTCTGTGAAAGGACACATTTTCGGGATTATATATTGATATATTTTCCAATTATATTGTTCCAGTGATACTGTGTGTGTGTGTGTGTGTGTGTGTGTGTGTGTGTGTGTGTGTGTGTGTGTTGTATGTGTGTGTGTTGTGTGTGTGCTGTGCGAGGTTTTCAGTATAGTATGTGAGTTTGGTTTCATATGTGTATGTGCATGCTTATTCTGAATAATGTCCCATACGGCCCCTCATGCGTGCATCGCGTGTGCATGCTGGATATTCTGGTAGCATTCTCTGAATGCATGTGTTGGTGTACCGTGGTCTGGTTGCTATGTGGTGTGGTTTCTTCTAGGTGTTCTGGTTGCTATGTGGTGTAGTTTATACTAGGTGGTGTCGTTTCTACTGGGTGGTTCTGTTGCTACTTGGTTTGGTTTCTACTAGGTGGTCTAGCTATGTTGTTTGGTTCATACTAGGTGGACTGGTTGCTATGTGATGTGATTTCTACTAGGACGGTGATCTGGTTGCGATGAGGTTTACTTCATAAGGTTCATCTACGTTACGTTTTTTGGAACGCCGCCATTTGCACGACCGATCTCGCCTAGTATGGCTGCCCACACCACATCTGAATGTTAGAGAGACAGAGGTATCTGGAAAGAAATTCAATTTTAGGCTCCGATCATTATTTGTTACCCCCAGTTCTTTGTCCATTAGTGTCGGCCTCACGCCTGCCTCAAATCAATTTTCATGACCTATATATTTATTTAGTCCACAACCCCTCCCCATACAGTGGCGATATCTTGAAAGCGTGCACTGATGCCTACCAATATGCTGTGGCTGGATGGGTGAAGGACGCTAAAGTGAGGCACTTGGCCACCAATAATCTTTATCTGATATGGCAAAGTTAATTACTATATATTTGGGACTTTATGTGAACAGTTTGTGGTCGTTGAAATCAGTCATCAAATCATAGGCGATAATTTTGCTGGGGACGCTTGGGACGAGTTTTCGTCATGATACATTTTGTACCCACCACAAAACCTGAGTTGAATTATTATGGATTATTTTTGTATGAGCTGCTAGACTTGCTTGGACAATGAATGAGGTATTAATACCAATACTCTTTGGCTGGGACGTTGTCAACATTGGGTATATAGGTAGGGCTGGGCGATATATCGATATTTAAAATGTATCGATATTTTTTCAAACGTGATATGAAAGAGACCATATCGTCAACATCGATATAATCCCGCCTGCTATTTCGTAACTGCTTATTTCTCTCCCGCTCTGCCTCGGGCTCACGCACACAGTCTCTGCCCCTCCCCCCCTTCCGCTCACGTCACTTTTTCAAATCGCGAAACATGGAGTCTGCCGGCACAAGCGGCTCCGAGGAGCTTGTTTGTAAGCGAAAGACCAACGGCTCAATAGTATGGAAATGGTTTGGATTTAAGGTGTCTGACGAATTACAAAATCACGTAATTTGTAAAGAGTGCTAAAAAACTGTCGCAACCAAAGGGTTGAGTGCGACAAACCTCTTCCATCACCTGCAGCAGCACCACAAGGCGCAATATGAAGAGTGCACAAAAATGCGTGCAGCGACTCAAAATGTTAATCTGTCTCGCAGAACCCCGCATCAAATGTCTCTTAAAGCTTTGTTTACAAATGCGGTACCATACGATCGCTCAAGCAAGAGGTGGCGGGATATCACTCGGGATATCATGTCGGTGGCATACCACATCGCTAAAGACATGGTGTCTATATCGACCGTAGAGAAGCCTGGCTTCATCAAAATGGTTACTAAGCCGGATCCGAGATACACCTTGCCAAGTCGGCACTATTTCGCGAGAGAGGCCCTTCCAGCGATGTACAACGAAGTCAAAGACCGCCTAATTTCTCAGCTCGCTAAAGTAACAACCTACGCCCTCACCACAGATATGTGGTCCAGTAGGACGTGCGAGCCCTATATGTGCGTTACGGTTCATTACATCGCCGAGGATTGGGAGCTGAGAAGTGCATGCCTGCAAACTAGCTATTTCCCGCAAGATCACACCGGGGAGCACATCGCTGAAGCCTTGCAAGAGACTGTTTCAAGCTGGGGTCTCAAGCCATCGGGACTGGTGGCAGTGACTACGGACAATGGGAGCAACGTTGTCAAGGCAATCGAATTGGCGGAGTCGAGGAGGATGCAGTGCTTCGGCCATCGACTGCATCTTGCTATTGGTGAGTGTATGAGAATTCTAACTATTAAATACATTCCGATTTGCATACTTTAAGCACTGTTCAACTTCTCAACATTTTATATGGCAGTCCATAGGTTTATGGCAGCACATGATTTGAATTATTTTCTTCAAAAAAAATATCGCCTTATAAGTATACTGTTACTTATTCTTTATATTTATATGCCATATTTATCATTAACACTATAATAATAAATATAGAACACTATATAATAAATATAGAATAAATTAAAGTTCATAGGTTCTCATTTCTGTATCAGATTAAAAACTATGACTTATAATATCACACATTAGACATTTATTTAAAATGTGCTTTGACTTTGTTTCAGGACACGCTATGGATGACCCCCGCATCACCCGTGCCATTTCCATCTGCAAAAAAGTGGTAAGCGGCTTCTCCTACAGTTGGAAGAGGAGAAGAGGCCTGGGTGAAGCGCAACAACAACTCGGTCACCCATCTCATCAGCTGATCCCTGAGTCAGCTACTCGTTGGGGCTCAAGGTTGGGGATGATTGAGAGGGTCCTGGAGCAAGAGAGGGCTCTTTCCAAAGTGCTATCTGCAGACAAGAAATCCCGACCTCTTGTTTTTACGTGGCAAGATGTGGACATCATGGAGTCAGTGAAGAAGGCCCTAATCAACTTCAGGACTTCACTGACGCCCTGTCTGGAGAGGAGTACGTCACCCTCTCCTATGTGAGGCCAGTGCTACACTTGCTGAAAACAAGTCTCCTGGCACCTGAGGAGGATGAGACGGAGTTGTGCAAGTCCATCAAGGCTCACATTTTGGAGTACCTGAATAGTAAATATTCAGAGCGAAAAACCAGTGACCTGTTGGAAATTGCCTCCCTACTGGATCCCCGATTCAGGGCGAGTTACATCCCCAAAGAGAAGCTTGAAGGGCTGAAATGCACAGCAGTCCAAGAAGGAGAGGTTTTGCTCCGTGATCAGGGTGGCACTTCACATGAGCTGCCTGGCCTAGCAGCTGAGCCTCAGCTTGATGAGCCACCAGCCAAGAAGAGGAAAACCCTGTCCGGCTTCTTCAAGAAGACCACACCATCTTGCACCACCACTGTCACAACAAGGGAGGCTGTTGAAAAAGAGCTCTCCAGCTACCTTATAGCAGCCTGCATTGACAGTGAGGCCAACCCTCTCCAGTGGTGGAAAGACCATGAGGTGGCCTTTCCAGCTCTGAGATGCCTGGCAAAAAAATACCTGTGTGCCACCCACCAGCTCCCCCTCTGAAAGGGTTTTTAGTTGTAGTGGGAACATTGTCACCTGTCATAGGGCATCGCTAAACCCCACCGTGGACAGGCTTGTTTTCCTAGCCAGAAATCTGGAGTAGGCTAACTGCTGGCCTGAGGCCTGTTTCAGGTAGCTGGTTTTGAGGCAACCCCGAGTTTGTTCACCCTGAGTTAGTGGAAACTCTGGGTTTTCCGTTTCAGGTAGCAGGTTCAGCGCAACCGAGAGTTAGTTGCTGCGGCAACATACGCCGTGGGTCTAACCTGCTCGGTAGGTGGTTTGACCTACTCTGAGTTTGTTGTCTATAAGGCTGAAGGCAGCTCTCCGACAGAAGGAAGTGTTAGAAATAGCATGTCCTTTTCTACGAGAGCCCGTGGACGTAGAGGCTGCGATCCTCAGAAGGAATCTCCGTGAGCAACGATTATTAAGACCCCGGTTGGATATACTTTATTTTCCTGACAATTTTCTTCACGAGTGCTATCGTTTTTCAGCGCGATCTATCATTTATTTAGACCACCCTCTCAGCCCCTATGTTAACTGTCAAATGCACCGGGGGCATGTTTTAAGTTCGCACTCGCTTTGCCCGTGGTTAGTTAAGCCTATAGGCCTATTTGAAGGACTTATAATCCATATTTGTTCAGATGATTAATATTTCATCTGTATCGTAGGAGAGTTCGACGGTCATGTTTTAGGTGACAGAGGGTACCCCTGCCAGCCTTGCCTTCTGACCCCGTATGCCGATCCCGTGCCAGGACCACAGCAGCGCTACAACCTGGCGCATATGAGGACGATGAGAGACGATGATATGAGAGCCAGGGTCGAAAACACGTTCGGGATCCTGAAGGCAACATTCCGGTGCCTCCAAATGCTGCGAGTCACACCAGAAAGGGCATGTGACATAATAATTGCAAGTGTGGTTCTTCACAACATCGCGATTTTGAGAGGGGAAAATTGCCCACCTACAGTTGCAGATGAGCAGCACATCAACCCAAACCATGCCATGGATCCACAGGACAGAAGGGTGGTTCGAATCATTTTGTTTGAGTTTTCTATGTAGTTAAATGTATTTTATTATTTCCGATTTTTTTTTGGGCATTCCTGTATGTAAACTCGTGTGACAGACCCAGCCTCTGGTAGGGGGTGACACTGTTCAATAAAATAACTTGTCCCACCACAGCCCGTGTTCTAATGAAGACAATCTACTTTTTATGAGGATTTCTTTATTTCCTGAAAGCACAAAAAAGTCATTCATATTGGGTATGTTTTTGGAGCAGGAAACAGTATCCCAGTTTGCACCTCACCCACCTTTAACTTGTGTTCCAAAATTTGGATCTCCAAAGCATCCTTTTTCATCTTTTGCCTAATGTGGTCCATTTCCAAGTCTGCTTTGTTATTTATTTTTCCAGATAGATTTTATAGAGCTCTTTGACTGGAAGCTATAGGAATGCAAAAGATGACATTGGATTTCACAGTGCCAAGTAGAGCGTTTCATTATAATTCCAGCGAGAATCTTACAGAGGTAAGCTGTGATTTAGAAAGGGCTGGCCTCTCATTGAATTCGATTTCATATTAAACTTTCCTCATTTTATTTTACTGTTTTATTTTACTCACGCATTGACTTGTTCAGCAATTTCCTGCCAAGCTCCTCTCTCGCTCTCTCGCTGCCGCGGCGGCATTGCTTTTTTTGGTTAAAATTGGTAACTGCTCGGCATATGCGTGCATTAGAATTTCTATATCCGTGGGGGAAAAGTAAGCGGATCTACGGTTTTGGTCCATGTTTGATCATGTTATCAGAGATCCATTGATGATGGCTCTTTAAAGTCAACAGGCACGCCCCCAACCCAGCGTGAACACACTCAGAGTTGATTGAACCAACGCTGATGACCTGTTCTGAAACCGAAAACCCAGAGTTGCTTTTGAACCCTGAGTCAACCAACTCAGAGCGCAGGATTAAACTCAGAGTATGTTAAACCAGCTACCTGAAACAGGCCTCTGGCCCGACCCAGTCATGTGATTTGTTCTTTTGTAATTTGTTCAATGAGATTTGCACAAATTAGAGATACATAGTTGTAGTTGTATTCTCTTGCTTTCTGTTATCAGTTTACAATATGCTCTGTTTGTTTAAAAAAATGTATTTTAATGAACATTTTAATGATATTTGCACTTTCCAGAGATTGCACTATGCATTTTGTTCTGTTTTTGTTATCCAATAACATGTTATTTTTTTTGAGAATGGGGCCTAATTTAAACATTTATTTACATTTCAGATATTTCTGTTTTTATGTTTTAAGTTGCATTTAATTCAATTAAACAGCATCATACAACTGTGTACAACGTGCACAGTGAAACGTGTAAAAACGTTGCATTTTTTGACATAATTATTTTTGTATTCAATTCTGAACGGTAGTAATAATGGTAAATCCAAACGGTAGGTAAGTATAGTAATAACGGTAACTCCACAGTAACTAACTTCAAGGTTTCTCACTCCGCAAGACCCAAACATAAAACATAAACAAGTAACCTAGCCACGCCCCCCCCACGCAGTCGTTACGATTCGTAATATTTCGGAGGCACACAAAACTTTTGGCCGTGTTATTATATATTATAATGTTCTCAAATACGAGGCGGAGGCAGTGTCTAGTCCACGGTTTATTCAACCATCAAACTGTATTCAATTCCAAACGGTAGGAATAGTAATGGTAAATCAGCGCGCGATGCCCATAGCGCCCCCCCCATCCACAAATATATATTTATAAAAATATATATTAAATATATATTTTGGTCCATATCGCCCAGCCCTAATATGGAGTAGAACATAGTGGGTCATATGTCAATGATTTTTGTATACATTTTATTCATTAGTAAGCTACGTGGGCATGCCATCTTTCAGAACCTTTCATTACCTGCACTAAAGAGAAAAAAGAGTGCATCCTCATTGTACCTGGCACTTCGGAAAATGCACTTCTGAATGCGTCTCTGTCCAAAGCACATTTCATAACAAACTGACGCTATAGTGGCTTTTTGCTAAGATTAGTAAAGCAATCGTTGAAATCAGTTATCGCCTATGATTTGATGACTGATTTCAACGATCAATGATAGTAACCCACCACAAACTGTTCACATAAAGTCCCAAGTAAAGCAATCTGATAGCAAGACAATTAATCAATTAAATAAGGAGCAAAAGCAAACAATTTCATGAATTGACAAACACAGCATACACTTCATAACCCATCAGAGTCTATCGATCATAATTTTTCGTAATCCATAGTTCATTATAATCCAATCCTTGGGAAGAAAAAGGTAGTTAATGAAACAAAAAAGTAATCCCTTTGGAAAAAGTAATCCTTGGAAAGCCATGCACGTATTCATGGGCAAAGGGGTTCAAAAGTCAATGGAATGTGTGCGTGCAAGTATGGGAAATGAGAAACTCAAGGTTCAGGGGGAATGTGTGCGGGTGTGTGTTTCTGTTAACAATCACAACTTCATCATACTCAATCACCTGCTTCCAGGAGCAGGCAGAGCTTGTCTATAGGTCGCTGCAGTATGCTACTCTTGGTTTTCACCAAGACACTCCGAACGAGCCCTGCTGGCACAGGCAGTGCCTTCACCACACGAACCATGAGCGCTAAGTGCTCCTTGGTGCTTTGTCGTCGACTATGATGCCAGATCATCAGGGTGAAGGTTTCGCTTAGGATTCTGCCATTTACTTCACTGCTGCATGATGGGCAGATACTCTCTTACCCATCTCTTCCAGAAGAGGTCAGCAAGGTACTGTGCCTGTTTCCCTGCCGAGAATAGATATCTTCCCTTTTAGATAGTCCCGGTGGCATAACGGCTTTGGCCTTTAGTTGAAGGAGGTGGTTTAGGGTTAGGGGTTCCAAATCATTCGGATCACTGGACACTGTTGTTAGCGTCGTTCATGATAGACTCAACCTCACACAAAGCAGTCTGCAAAGTCTCATCATCCAACACCTGTTCCTTTAGGACAGAAAGCAGAATCTTCTTCACCAGCTTAATCAGCCTTTCCCAAACACCACCGAAGTGGGCCCCAAATGGGGGATTTAAAGTCCATTTCAGTAGTGCATTTTGAATCCTGTGAGCTGCAGAGATTTCTGCAGCTCTTTCTGTGCTCCATCAAAATTGGTCCCATTGTATGTGCGTATGCTGCTGACTGGTCCTCTGCGACATATGAACCTGCGCAAAGCATTAATGCACGAGTCTGTATCCAATTAGCCTGCTACTTCCAAATGCACAGCCCGGCTCCCCAGGCAAGTGAAGATCGCTCCCCAGCGTTTCACATGTGCTCGGTCCTGCTCTGATGAATGTCGCATAAGACTAGAATGCATATGTGAGAACCTTTGGAAGGTTAATCGGATTCTTCATCTCTATCGGCATTGCCAACCTGCTTATCTGCCCTCCCACTCTCAACATTCCCTCATCCAGAATTGGATTTAGTTTATAAATTGAGATACTTGCCTTCACTTGTATACCTTTCTCCAAGTGAGCAAGCTCTTGAGAGAGGTAGCATTTTTGCTCAAAGCGAATGATGGATTTTTCAGCTTCTCTGATGTCTTCCACAGACAGCTCCTGTGCCCCATTTTTTATCCTAAGATGCTTCATCTTTTCTATCAAGGACTTTAATTTTGTCCACTCTTTCCACTAGCTGCTCTCTTCCTTTCCTTTGGTAGAAGGAGAAGTGCCCGTATCCCTAATATCCATGCAATCCCTTGTTTCAGTCTATTCCATGATGAGTAATGCTCAATCACCATGCTGGTTGGATTAGTGTCCACACTAACAATGTTTGCACCTTTTGACCTTGGGATCATCTAGAGGGATTTGTCCTAGTCTCTCTGGGATTTCATGCCAGTCTGTTTCCTCCTTCTCTAGAAACTGAGGACCCTTCAGCCATCTTAACGACTTCAATAATGGCTCTATGTTTAACCCATGTGAAGCGTTGTATGCTGAGTTTTCCTTAGAGTTAACATATCTCCATTGTTTGTCTTGGGATAGTTCACAGATCAATGAAACTCTGTTGGCAACAATGGTATGGTATCTTCTGGTTTTGTTGTGGATATTCCCAATACTGATGTGCTATCTGTCCAGACAACAGAGTCCTTGTGCTCCTGTTGTAGCTCCCTCTTCAGCATCCGATCCACTTTCTCTTAGATACAGCGCATAGGCATGGAGCCCTTTTCCATCTTCAGCTCTGCCTGCTGTCCAATTTAAAGCTTTTCCAAATAGGCGTTGGTTATTTTAATTTCATCCCAAAGTTCTCCTCTAGTAGCCTCTTGGCTTCGACATATCTATGACATGCGTCCATGTGGAGACCGCTACACACAAGGCTCCTTGGCTGGCCTGATGTGTACTTTTCTAGAAAGTAGAGCCTGTCTTGACTGTTACTAGTTTTATATTCAATAACTATATTGGTATTTTAGCGGGTCACCATCAAATGCTGTGATCTCCCTAGCCGGTAGCAAGGCTAGCCTTTGCTGCGTGATAATGAGTTCAGCAATATTTCTTTTATCACCGTGCTGAGGTTATCATGAGTTTCATGACTGTGGCTTAATTCATCCGTGACGCGTACTATTGAAAGCTTAAATTGCTTTATTGGAGTCTGAGGGCTACGTTGGCTCTGCACATTTTGATTAAAGCCAAAGGTGTGCTGGAGAGGTGTTTTGGGTACTGCACCCATTCTCATGGATTTCACTGGTGAGACTTCAGGATCCATAAAGTCAAAGGTCTTACATTTGCTGGCTTCATTCATTGCATCCTGTTAAGTTGAGCTGATGCTGCAATTTCTGTGTCCAGCTCCATTCGTTCCAATCTTGCTTTCAGTTCAGTTTCTTGAAGTTTTAGCGCATGTTTTTCCTTTAATGCTGCCGCTCGGGTCAGCAGAGCAGTATTCTCAGCAGCTGCTCTTTTACATGCAGATGGCACTGAGGATTGAGCCCTGATCCTTTTGTTGTCGAGACACATTGTAAATGCTGTCGAGGGGAGTGATTCTTGATTGAGCCCTTTGTTCACTTTTCCACACTTGGACCTCTTTCTCAAAGTATTTGACATTTTTAGAGAATCTATGACTCCAGCTATCATGTCACCCATTATAGACCCAATATTAGGAGAATTAACTTCTGAACAGATATTCACTATTTAACAGTTTCAGGGTTTAGTCTGGCCAAAATTTTGGCTGAGGCGGCCGCGGCCGCGCGCGCGCGCGCGCGCGCGGGGGGGGGGGGGGGGGGGGGGGGCATGTCGCGTGTCAACCCCCCTCCCCCCCCCATAGCGCAATCTTGCGCATAGACACTTTTGGATTAGATGAGACTGATCCAGCAGCGCTGTTTATTAAAACTGTTGTTTTAATAAATGTGTGTGTGTCGTAGTTGTGGTAAATGTCGTAACTGCAATGGCACAGGCTGCACTTGTCAAGCGTGTCCCGCTTGCTTTTAAATCTGCCCCACACGCTTGGCCACTTAATCTATGCTGCACACTATATGTAAATATACGTTCCACCGGCAAAACGTCACCAAAGTGTGTGCGTAATCAAGCGCACTGAGCCAAGTGTGGAGGAATGGGACAGCACAGAAAGTGCAATTGCTATTTGCGAGTGTTTCCATTGAAAGATATTTTGCGAATGAGTCGTAATGCGTCTTGCATTTCTATGGTGACGGCACAGCGATCTCAGCTGTATACAGCCGTTATTGTTTTTAACTTTGACGAAAACAGCGCTTGGTTGCTGAAAGGCAAAGCCTGTGTGGAGCTGCAGCGGCCAAAAATAAGGGCGCACTCACGCTAGGGCCAGTTGTTCTATACCGTGCTGAAGCCCGAATGCCACCTCCCCTGTCCCCCGCTGGCCCGCACTCACACCACCTCCAACACAAGCTGCTCAAGCACGGCTGCCTCCGTTGATATAGAGGGATTATTTGTTTACCAACACGGCGGATGTGCGCTTTACCCTGACTGCAGAAAGAACGGAGCCTTTTAACACCAGCGGTGATGAGGTGCTGACAACAATATAGGTGGTGGGGTCCACACACCCATACTGGTTTATGTGATTTAAGGTGACATTTCGGCGCAGGAGGGAGTTGGGAGTGTGGATGCGAGCCAAATTTCCTTCAACCATGCACGGGAAAGGGGAATGATGGAAAAGGTTTTTATCATTTATTGAGAAACATGCCCAGGTCAGCAAGTGCATGACAAAAAACATGTGGTTCATTTGTCCTCTCAAGTCACATAAAACCAACACAGCGTGGACACACACAACTCCGGTGACGTGTAGAAAAGCGAAAAAAATGTTTCCATTACACTTTTGCGATACCCGTTTGTATCGATACGTCTCAAAAACCACCTCATGAGAGGAAACGCACCTACTGTTGCTGCAAATATGATGAGAGAGGTGGCTGCTTTTAATTTCTGACAGCTCTACATTGCGCTACCTTTAAATGCTAAAAATGCTAACGGACTTCGGGGTTTACTGACAGACATTTCACTGCACAAATCGTAGGAAAATAGACATCTCAATACAGAATATTTCTGGAATAAATACTACCAGCCGACCAGCCGCTCTACGCCAGTGAGGTGCGTTCGCGCTCAGCACAAGGTTAGACCGGAGCGGAGCCCCAATGAGCCCCATCCCGCGGGAACACAAGCAGCGCGTCAACGTCATTTTGCCGCCTGGAGATGAAATCAAACGCACCCTTCTGCTGCGGTCCGATTTAAAAACAGCGCTACTGAGCTTCCATAGAACTACATTGATTTTCAATCAAGATTCAAGCGCGGCGGCGGACAATATCAGCGAGGCGACCGCCTCAAAATTTATAATGCAGAAAAAACCCTGCGGTTTGTTCTTCACTTAACAGGTCCTTCATTCACAGGCTCTTTGCACTTGTATGGCAGGACTGGGAGAGGTGTGCTCCCATGTAGCTGCACTAATGTTCTAACTCCTGGCTGCTGTTGAGTGCAGAGAGGGACAGGCATGCACAGACAATGCATGTGCATGGGAAGACTCACGGAAGTAACTTGTGAAGTATGATGAGCCATCAAACATATTTCAAAAGAAGGAGAAAGCTAAAAAACATGAAACCATCCGCTGATGAGCTGAAGCAGTTTTTTGAACAGCTCCACCGCAGTGAAAACCAGGAGGCCATTCCTAAGTAAAATGCCATTTTGTAAGTTGCTGAAGGCCATTCCTTCAGATACATTCCCAAGACTGTACAGTTGGATTTACCACCACCCCTCTCTACTCTGTACTCAAGCGCCAGTCTTGAAATGGATTTGCCCTCACTGCTGGAGGAGGCTGCTAAAATTTTGTGAGGAGCTGCATCTCACTCCGGAGCAGATAAAACTCCTCTTTTACCTCATCACACTAACGTAATGATTAGAATAATAACCATTAAAACCCTTTTGATGATTTGATTATTTTTGACGTTTTTGGTAGTTGAGAAGACAAGAGAGCAGAGAATGTCCAGGGTGCAGTTTGATCAGAGAGCAGGAAGAGTTACTGCATCAGTTTTTCTTGAGGCAGCCAGGGCAAAGAACTCTTCATCTCTGATAAAGAGAATTAGCTATCCCCAGTCTTCACACTATTCAACACAAGCAACCAGGTATACCTTTTAGAAAGCAATAAATTAATCAGGCTTTTTTCTCGGAATTCCATCATGGTTATACTACAGGAATGATGTTTTATATAACAGTGTTCGGGACAATGTAGACTAGTTGGTTTATCATAAAATTCAAAATATCGTTGCAGTCCTTCATGTTTTCATCAGATGGGGTCTGCAAAATGAGGAAGCTGCCAGAGTCATACCTGAAGACCATGCGAGATCTCCATGGGAACTTCAGCATTACAGCAAGTGGTGACCTGTGATTGTCATGGTGTGCTTGAAATAAAATGCCCCTTAAATGCAAATGGCTGCGCTCTCAGGAATTGTGTCAGCGACCCACGTTTCTGCCTTACCATGACTGCAGAAGGTATGGCCTTCAAGCAAGATCATAGCTACATGTACCAACTGCAGACCCAAATGTGTGTAGCTGGGGTAATGTATGGAGATTTTATTGTGTGGACCCCACAATAACTTTTTATGCAGCAGATCTAATTTGATCAATGCTTTTTTGATGAGGCCTACTTGAGGGTGGAAGAATTCATTAGAACAGGGGTACTGCCTGAGCTGTTGGGCAAATGGTTTACTGTGCCACGCCTCTCCTCAAGTGCTAATTTTGAGACAGCACCTGAGGGATGTTATTGTGGAAACCCTATTGATAAAGCAGACATTCTTTCTTGCACATCTGAGCAATGCAAACAAAAGTAGAAGTTCCACAAGTCTTGTCTGAAGCTGAGCAGTGTGCCAAAGAGTTGGAAATGTGTAGAATAAAAATGAGTTTGGTATCCAGAATACTTTTTTTTCATTAATATTTATTAAATTGATTTAAATTTCTTTCTTTTTTAACCATTGTGTTTGTAGTCATGTGACAAATAAATGTCATCCATACATAAATGAACAATAAAAAAAAAAAGTAATACTATCTATAGTAGTTGATCTATGTAGTTCAGAGTCAGAGAAAACAATTGTATCACGTCTCTACTCTCTAGGGATGACTGATGGGCAAATATTACAAAGAGCATAGCAAACTGTCAACATTTTGTCAATGGAGGTAGGCTGTCCGTGCGACACGGCTTGGCAGAGGGTCAGAGGGATGGTGGTCTGAAGAATAGTGTACTTATTCCTCACCAGGCCAATGACTCTCTCCACATGGATCCTGACAGCTGCCAGTCCCCTTGTTGCCTCTAGCTCCAGTGGATGCAGCTGTGTCTTGCCTTTGATAAATTCCGGTATTTTCAACTGAGTACAATACAGACCCATTGTATATTTAACATTAAAACCTCTATCAGCTAGAATGACATCTCCCATGGTGACAATTTATCAAGATATCCACAGTTTTCTGTTATGTGCTTGTCGCTTGTGCGACCCCCCCAACCTTTTAACACATAGGATATAACAACTTGTGGTGTAATTGAGATCAGAAATTGTGCGGTGTTGTGGTGCTTATATTGTGAGTATGTGCACGGCATCTCAGGTCCTTGGGCTTTTCTATAAATATTTTTAAAAAAAAATTATGGAGGTGGTTTGCTAAAACTTTGGGAGACTAATTTGAATTTGTTCTTTAGGTGGCTATAAGATGAGTTCTGATCATCTGAAAAACAATACATCAAATGTGCTATTAAACACTAACAGCAGTTGAAAATCCAAAAATCCCCCAAAAAAAAGCTAAAAAGTGAAGTGGCACATTAAGTCTCATTAATGTTAGAATCAAACATTGGAATGGGGTGATTGATTGTCCAACTTTTATAAACTTGTTAACAAAATTAAACAAAACTATTAACTCGGCGAAGGTTGGAAGACCTGTTAGATCCTGCACCATAGTGTTATTGTTCCTGAATGCCTCCTCATTCAAGGACCGCTCCTCTACCCTGGCTCACTTTCCAATGCAAATGTTGCAGCCTGGCAGAGTGGATTCACGCATGGTTCTACGATGCCAGGGCCTCTGTCTCTTGAATAGCTCAGTGTTGTGGTCAGTAGTGACTTCATGCTCCTCCAACAATGTCAGCAACATCGGTGGTGAAGGTTCAGCAAGATATCTGCTGGTCTTGCGGAACTTGCGCTTCCTCTGCTGAGTCTTCAGATACTTTTGGAATACGTAATTTTGCTTTTCCCTCGCCGAGGTATATGCAAACAGGCTGGGCACAAAAGCAGGGCTCAAGGGGTGGTCCTGTTTTGCTCCTACAAAGGCAGAGCATAGTAAAACAAAGATTACCTGTGTGACACATGGTACACCCTGAGTAAATACATCTCTGGCAGACTATACAAATTTATGTTCTAATATGGGAAAAGGGGCAATAATCTGTTCCTTTTGACTGATAATACAATTACAATTAGGACATTAAGCAGACGCTTTTATTGAAAAGGGACTTACATTGGTTAATACGCACATTGACACCCCAACGGCAGAGTCAACCATGCAGGGTGACAGCCAGTTCATCAGGAGCAGTTAGGGATAAGTGTCTGGCTGGAGCTGGTGATCGAACTAGCATAGTACTAAGCAAATAACAGCTGTAAATCTAATCATGAAGTTAGTGCATGGGCTAAACATAGGGACTGACATAGTGATTTCATCCTACTTTCAAGAAATGTTTTTTTGTGAAATATCACAAACACAGTGCTATGCATTTATTGTCATGTCTTGTCATATTTGTTGTCTTGTCTATGTTGCAGCTATGACAATGTCATTTACCTCTGGAATGAATAAAGTAACTATCTATCCATCTAATACAACACAAACGCATTAATGTTACAGAGGCAGAAAGACATGTTTACAAAACATGTGAAACTCAAGAACTTCTTACAAAATCAAGTTATGTAAGTGTTCTCCTGGTTCTCCAGACATAATATTATGGCTCTTGTTAGCCCTAGCTGATACTAGTGGTGGATTTATTGATTTGTTTCCATTATTCAGTTCGCGCTGGTCAGTTGGCCACGAGGAGTCGTTCACGAATCGTTTGTTTGGTCGTTCGTTCAGTCGAGTTTCCAGTAGCGGTGAATCAAATCATGGAATGCACGGTTCTCAGCTGAGTCAGTCAGACTCCGCTCCTCCCTCGTTCGTTCAGTCGAGTTTCCGGCAGCAGTGAATCTTATCATGGAATGCACGGTTCTCAGACTCAGCTCCTCCCTCTTTCTCATTCTCAAACGTCAACATTACAACTTTAACCAAACGCAGCGGGATGGGGAGTGTAGTTCATTATTGGATGTTTAACATATCAGCAAGATAAGAGACTTGATTTAGCAATGATGGTGGGGGTCCCAGGTGTTTTAGGCTTTCATAAACAGAACCCTGTGCAGCCCAAGACTAAATCTAAAATAGCTGCCAAAATTAACACTGCCTTCAAAACGAGAGCTGGTAAATTGTGAAAAATGCATTAAACTGTAATCAGAAAACGCGGGTATATGCTATAAACCCTATCGTATCTGTGGTATAAAGGCTGGTACGAATTTCAAATTACAAATATCTACTCTTATCTTGAAAGTATAGACGTTGCGATTAACGAATGTAACGAATCGCGCAGTGACTAGTCTTCAAAATGAGAGCTGTTAAATTGTAAAAAAATAATTAAACTGTAATCAGACAATGCGTTTATATGCTTTAGACTCTAGTATCTGTGGTATAAAGGCTGGGATGAATTTCAAATGACAAATATGTACACTTTATGTGAAAGTATAGACCGTCACGATTCACATTTAAACAAATTCGGCAGTGACTTGTCTTCACAACGAGAGCTGGTAGGTTGTGAAAAATGAATTGAACTGTAATCTGACAACGCGGTTATATGCTATAGACCCTAGAGTATCTGGGGTATAAAGGCTGGGACGAATTTCAAATTACAAATACAGTATGTACACTTTATGTTGAAAGTACAGACTGTCGTGATTCCCATTGAAATGAATGGTGCGGTGACTAGTCTTCACAACAAGAGCTGGTAGGTTGTGAAAAATGAATTAAACTGTAATCAGACAATGCGGTTATCTGCTATAGACCCTAGAGTATCTGTGGTATAAAGGCTGGGACGAATTTCGAATTATAAATATGTACAATGTATCCTTTAAATTCATCCATGCACCAGATGGCCAATGTGAATAATAGATGAAACCGATGAAAAGGTATAACTTTTCCTTGCTATCATCGAAGAAAAAAACATTCCAGCCATTTTAGGTGGAAAACAACAACGCAATTCCACTAGATATCAGGACCTAAGAGTGGGCATGTTATCAAAAGGATTCGACAAGCCCTGGAATGTGTGTACGGGTCGCGTGCGGCAGAACGAACCATAAAAGAATGAGAAATATTTTATTAATCTGGCATGACACAGAAAATACAAAGACAACATGCATTTACCATTTCACTGTTATTTAATCGTATTATCGTACGCTCGCTCATTTAGCCCATTTTTTTTTTCCCCCAGGAAATCGGTTGATTTCTGTCTCTCATTGGCTAAAATTCAATGAGAGCGTCCTAGACTCAGTCCTAGAACAGCATACGAATGATTGGCTGGCTCTCATGAGTCGTGACGTCTCTCAGTCGGTCCCTCTTCACCACTCACACAGTGAGTGAACGAAATGTCAGCGAGTCAGCGACTAGTGGTTGTGGGAGGAGTCGAGTCTGAGAACGAACGAGACGAACGAGAGAGAGGAACCAGTTTGGTTTGTTCGTCTTAAAGATTTGTTCATTCAAACTGATAAGTTCGCGACCGAGCCACCTCTGGCTGCTACTAAGTTGAGGCGAAATCTTACCTAACACAAAGTGCTCTGAGCACAGCAAGCTGTGAGATGTGGTTGCCCAATGATCTCGTCTGATTGCAGCTAACCACTTATCTCTTCTAATTTTTTCGGTTGGTAAAGAGTAGCCGGGGTTCCTCGTACGGCTGTTTTTATTGCCCACTGCACAACAAATTGCCGGCATGAAGTTAGTGCATGGGCTAAATATAGGGACTGACTGTCGTTTGATTGTAGTTGTAGGTGTTGTTGTTGGTTGCTGAGTTACTACTGAAACCAATGGGTCAGTGGGTGGGATCGGTCGTCAGGATGGCGGCGCAAAGCTACAGTGACGTCAGTGACGTGTATAACTGCTTGCTCTCTGTGTGGTTGGTAGATGGAGGCAAGTGTATAACGGGTTGCTCTCTCTGTGGTTGGTAGATGGAGGCCTGTGTATAACTGGTTGCTATGTGTGTGATGGCAGGTGGTGGGTTTGGGGAACCCGGGGATGGATGCCACCCGGCACAGCGTGGGCATGGCAGTGCTCGGTGCACTCGCTGCCCGCCTGGAACTCGCCCACTGTTGGCATGTTGACAAGCAAGTGTCCGGTGAGGTCATCGTCGCAACAATCCAAGACATGCCAGTAATTCTCCTCCGACCCAAACTACTGATGAACATCAATGGGGTGTCAGTGGCCAGGGCAGGTTGGTGACTCCACTATGGACCCCAACATGCAAATTTGTTGTCTGTAGCTTGTTCTGTGTTAACCGTACCCTTTTGTGCGTTGTCCCCTGCGGTGTTCAGCGGTGAAATACGGCGTGCGGGCAGAAGACATCTTGCTGGTCCACGACGAACTAGACAAAGCACTGGGAAAGACGGCCTTCAAAGATGGAGGCAGCGCCAGGTGAGTAGGGTTATCTTATATTGGACTGGTATATTAGTAGACTGGATAGTAGATTAATATATACAGTGGGGCAAAAAAGTATTTAGTCAGCCACCAATTGTGCAAGTTCTCCCACTTAAAAAGACGAGAGAGGCCTGTAATTTTCATCATAGGTAAACCTCAGCTATGAGAGACAAAATTAAAAAAAAAAAATCACATTGTCTGATTTTTTAAGAATTTATTTGCAAATTATGGTGGAAAATAAGTATTTGGTCACCTACAAACCAGCAAGATTTCTTGCTGTCACAGACCTGTAACTTCTTCTTTAAGAGGCTCCTCTGTCCTCCACTCGTTACCTGTATTAATGGCACCTGTTTGAACTCCTTATCAGTATAAAAGACACCTGTCCACAACCTCAAACAGTCACACTCCAAACTCCACTATGTCTGTCAAAGGACACCAGAAACACAATTGTAGACCTGCACCAGGCTGGAAAGTCTGAATCTGCAATAGCTAAGCAGCTTGGTGTGAAGAAATCAATTGTGGGAGCAATTATTAGGAAATGGAAGACATACAAGACTACTGATAATCTCCCTCGATCTGGGGCTCCACGCAAGATCTCACCCTGTGGGGTCAAAATGATTACAAGAACGGTGACCAAAAATCCCAGAACCACACGGGGGGACCTAGTGAATGACCTCCAGAGAGCTGGGACCAAAGTAACAAAGGCTACCATCACTAACACACTACGCCGCCAGGTACTCAAATCCTGCAGTGCCAGACGTGTCCCCCTGCTAAAGCCAGTGCATCACCGGGCCCGTTTGAAGTTTGCTAGAGAGCATTTGGATGATCCAGAAAAGGATTGGTAGAATGTCATATGGTCAGATGAAACCAAAATAGAACTTTTTGGTAAAAACTCAACTCATCGTGTTTGGAGGAGAAAGAATGCTGAGTTGCATCCAAAGAAAACCATACCTACAGTGAAGCATGAGGGTGGAAACATCATGCTTTGGGGCTGTTTTTCTGCCAAGGGACCAGGACGTCTGATCCGTGTGACGGAAAGAATGAATGGGACAATGTATCGTGAGATTTTGAGTGAAAACCTCCTTCCATCAGCAAGGGCACTGAAGATGAACCGTGGCTGGGTCTTTCAGCAGGACAATGACCCCAAACACACCGCCCGGGCAATGAAAGAGTGGCTTCGTAAGAATTATTTCAAGGTCCTGGAGTGGTCTACCCAGTCTCCAGATCTCAACCCAATAGAAAATCTTTGGAGGGAGTTGAAAGTCTGTGTTGCCCAGAGAAGGCCCAAAAACATCACTGCTCTAGAGGAGATCTGCATGGAGGAATGGGCCAAAATACCAGCAGCAGTGTGTGAAAACCTTGTAAAGACTTACAGAAAACGTTTGACCTCTGTCATTGCCAACAAAGGGCATGTAACAAAGTATTGAGATGACCTTTTGTTATTGACCAAATACTTATTTTCCACCATAATTTGCAAGTAAATTCTTTAAAAATCAGACAATGTGATTTTCTAGATTTTATTTTTTTTAATTTTGTCTCTCAGAGACAATATACCTCTCGCTGAGGTATACCCATGATGAAAATTACAGGCCTCTCATCTTTTTAAGTGGGAGAACTTGCACAATTGGTGGCTGACTAAATACGTTTTTGCCCCACTGTACATATAGGCTATGGTCATTTCACGGATCCCTGTGAGACCAGGTTGACCCGGTCGTTGAGACGGGGATCTGTGTGTGTGTGTGCCACGGAATATGAGTGTCATTAACTTACATTGGAGCAAATGCCGTTGAATTATCACAGACAATTTAAGTGATTCCGTGAGGCCACCACGGATTATGAGTTAAGCGCCCGTGGTCGACTAGTTTATTGAAACGGGGATCTGTGTGTGTGCCACGGAATATGAGTGTCATCAACTTGCATTGGAGCAAAATCCGTGGCCATACCATGGAAATTGGAGTGTTTCCGTGAGGATTCCACGGATTTTGAGTTAAGCATCTGTGGTCATTTCACGGATTCCTATGAGACCAGGTTGGCTGAAAGGACTGCTAGCTTACCAATTGGCACTGTGGCGACCACAGCAATGATCCAGAGACCAAACCCTTCTCAGACGCCACTTGAGGTTGTTTGTGTTAGGACTGGGACAGGGTTGGGTCAGGTTAAGGGTTGGGTTATTGTGAGGTGGGTATTGAGTTGGGGTTAGGTTATAGTGAAGTATGTATTGAGTTGGGGTTAGAGTAAGTGTCGGGTTATTGTGAGCTCTGTATTGAGTTGGGGTCAGGTTGAATGTAAAGTCTAATGTTTGCAGTCCTCTTTCCAGTGGTCACAACGGTGTGCGTTCCTGCATGGACACGCTGCAGAGCAACGTAAGACTTCATAATGTAACTATTTATGATATCATACATGAAGTATAACTATATATCATACATTAACATAGAATAATAAATTATATATACAGTCAGCTCATCACATAATTTATTTTGTACTGCTAATATTTCTGTTGTATTGTTACAATGGATCAGGTAAACCACCAAAATCCTACTTGTTTTTTGAACCGGATTAACACATGACTGAACTGTATCCAGGTGATGCTGCGGCTGAGGGTGGGAATCGGGAGGCCGGAGGGGAAGACGTCGGTGGAGCGCCACGTGCTGGGCTGCTTCTCCCGCTCCGAGGAGCCGCTGGTGGCGGCTGTGCTGCAGCGCAGCGTGGACCTGCTGCTAGCCTGGCTGGCCCCCACACATCGAAGGTCTCGGGTCCACCAGCAGGGGGGGGACAAACCCCGGGAGCCAGCAGTTTCCTAAACCCTTACATTCATTTAGACATTTAGAGAGCATCTAGCAGTCTGTACTAACAATTGTACATGTGTCAGAAGAAGCTGAAAAAATATATCGCTGTCGGTACATTAAGGACCCAGGGCATGGACCCTGACCCAGGGCAGGGACCCTAACCCCTGGAGCCTGGACCCGGACTGAGCTGGGAAACTTCAAAATTGCTCTGATTACTTCTATAAAGATTATCATTTTAAAAAGTTTCCCTCTTTTGCTGTTTGAACCTGAAGACCACTCTGGTCCTTGCGAGCTTAGACCAGCGGGACTATATTCTATATGTTAGAGCTATGATAAAGACAGCTCCACTCTTGAGTCCCTGGTCTACCTCTTCACCATGTTCTTCCCCACGGTGATTTCTAAACCTATATCTACAACGACCAATTGCATTATTTTTTTATCAGAAGAGTAGGCTATTGGTGTGGTTTGGATCAGACTTTAAAGGGGACATATTATGAAAACAGCACTTTTCCTGGGGATTTGGGGTGTTGTTGTGGGTAGATGGTGCTCCCACACGCATACAAACTTTAAAATAAGTCTGTACATGATTTTTTGAGTGAGATACGTATTTCTGGAAGCAGCCCGCCTCCAGCTACAGAACGAGCAAGTCAGTTTCAGCGCCCTCTCCTACGTAGGAAGGGGGCACATTTGAATATTACCTCCCACTTCCCCACTCCCCTCCAATCAGAGCATCGCTAAGATTTTGTGGACCAGCGGACGAGCAGCTCCAGCGGGGGGAACTCGGCGCTAGCTCTGCAGCTAAGCTCAGAGCTACCCCAGCTGGAGCTGCTGATCCGCCGGAGCTGCTAGTCCACTAGAGCTGCCACCTAGCTTCGGCGCCAGTTCAGCTCCCGGATTACACCGCCGGAGCTGCTGTACTGCGGCTGGACGACTTCGACGGCGGCCAGCAGCTCCGGCACGGGGAGCTTGGAGGCAGTCCGGCAGCTCAGCTCCCGGAGTACAATCCTTTTCTTCTCCATGTCGCGGTTCATGGACTTCAGAGAGTCAATGCCAAAGATCCTTCCCCCCAATTCTTCTCAACTATGGCCGAGATATCCCCCACTACGAGTCTTTACTTGTGGAAGTACCAGGGACGTCAGACAGTCTTTTTTATTCATAATATCATCCGAGGCGCACATAGGTTTTGGCCGTGATATTAGATAGATTATTTAAATACACGTATATAATATTATTCTTGTTATATTATATAGATATAGAGCTCCAGGAGTCCGCAAACTGCAACAATCCCTTCTCCTCCATGCTGTTCAGTCTGACAGCTCATTGGTCAATGGGCAGCAGCTCATTTGCATCAAAGCTACATACACCAGAAACAGCGCATTCTGATAGGACTAAAACAGAGGGGAATAGCGGTAGACAATATTTTTTTTCCTGAAAGTTATTTCCAGCAAGCGGCTTCATAAACATGTTTCTGAAACTGAAATACAATGTTTACTTGTTGGGGAAAACACCATAATATGTCTCCTTCAAATCATAATGAATGACTGAAATACCTCAAAGTTATTATTTCTGTCGAACAAAATACAATAACGTTAATTTGTGGGTGGGCATGTATGAGTGATAGGCCTACGTTCTGAAAGCGTTACTTTAAACTTAAATATTTTTTATTCATGGCGGGCAATGATGAAACGTATGATAATCAAAAGTTGTCTGCAGAAGCACTGTGGAGTGAAAACCTAATGAGGTCATTCATTCTTAAATTCCACAGAACGTGTGTCTCATACAATTATCGTGCTCCACAGAACGAAACGAGAGAGGGAGAGAGAGGTTTCAGAAGGGGTGTGCGCAGATAGCACAGTGCACCCTCTAGTTATTTATGTCAAAATTTCCGATTTTTTAAGCAGACCTCCTCAAAAGCTGAAATGAACGTGCTCCACAGAACGCGCATTCTCAGACACTTAAAGTGCTCCACAAAAATAAAACGAGAGAGAGAAAGAGAGGCTTCAGAAGGGGTGTGCGCAGATAGTACAGTGCACCTTCTAGTTATATATGTCAATACTTCCATTTTTGCATTTTTGAAGCAGACCTCAAAAACTGACAATAAATAAATGAATAAAAATAACCACGCTCAACAGAACAAAATGTAAACCAATGCATTCTGAATGGGAGCGTTTCTCAGATTTCTCCATGCTACACAGAACGAAATGTAAACCAATGCATTATGAATGGGAGCGTTTTTCAGACGCGAGAGAGTGTACACAGAGAGTACAGTGCACCCACTAGTTATATAAACGTAGCACAAAAAGTAAGGATTTTTGTGTTTGGTTGATTATTTCTCTGTGGTAACAATGATTTTTTAGCAATAACTCATAATGGAAAGCCTGTATAGTTCCCTTTCAAATGGTGGCCCCATTTTGGAAGGAACAACCACACTTTTTGGGATTAGCAACAGAGCTGAGTACATGTTTGGATTGCGCCCATCGAAAAATTGTGCCAAATCATATCTGCAATGCCAAAACAGCTTATTCTGGCCAATGTAAACTTGTGTTGTTGCTTGGGTGGATTGATGATTGAAGTTTGAAGAAAGCAAGACATATTGGCAATAGAATTTTTTTTTAATTAATCACAAACAGGACCTCGAGACGAT
>OLKM01002346.1:0-42535 GCA_900291075.1 Melanogrammus aeglefinus | reverse complement strand
GTCAGCTGAAATCCGGCCGGCTTACACTTAAGGCGGAACCAGATATAGTATTCGAATTCAACAAAGAAAGAAAAAAAAAAAAATTTTTTTCATATAACTCAGAATAATCTGGCGAGCGCAGTAGTACCGGCAGTTTGCCTAATGGATGACGCCAAGAGGCCAGCAATTCGCGACCTAAAGATGACGCGGCTGAAAGGTGCCATTCCGGGACCAAATGACGCGGTTAAAAGTGCCATTCCGGACCCTATAAATGACCGTACAAGAAGTGCCCATTCCGGACCTAATGACGGCGTAAAAGTGCCGATTGCGCGGACCTAATGACGCGTGAAAGTGCCATTTTCCGTCACGGAATTTGCAGTCCGCTATTGAGTTATTCAGATCCGGCATTAGGTAGCTAGAAATAGCCCCTCCCTCTGGTTTTGGCTGACCCCTAAGTTTTGAAGGCTTGTAACGGACCAATCGTGAAAGCAGATGGTCGGAGTCCGCAGTGGCCCATGTTTGCGTAACATAAAGCTGTGGTGTCTTTACTAGTTTCACCACAATGAAATGACCACACGAGGCTAGTGGAAATAGACATTTTGTGTCTTGATTACAGTGTATTTTTATGGCTAGTAATTGATCGCCAGTGTGCGAAATAGCCGTCATCGATATTCGACGGTTCACATCCCCCGACTGTTTGCGGTGTCCCCAGCATCTAAATGTTCTTCAATATGATCATACAATATTTTTTATATATATATTATATATATTATATATAATATATATATCTATCTTATATATATATATACCGTTGCGGATTATAATATTATTTGTATAATCTTCAACAACTGGCAGCCAATGAATTGTTAATTTGTCATCATGGAAATGAGAAATTTTTTTTCTGGGATCCCCGAAGCGGCATTTTTTTTTTATTTATTTTTAATTTGTACAATCTTCACAACTCACAGCAATGAAGATGCTTAATTGATCATCATGCGGAAATTAGCATATTAAACAAGCTTCATAAAAATTCATTCTAAGCACGTAGGCCTACGACTATACTTCTCCTACGCCAACCACCTTGACCATTAACACCTTAATATCACACCTGTGATGACGAAATTAACATTGTGCATGCTGCCATGGTGAAGATTATATACAAATAAATATAAGTTCCGCTGAATCAGAACTCTATAAAATAATATCTTTAGTGAGGATTGTAAATGCCCTTACTGCAACGTACTGTACAATCAAGTGCATATTTGAGTACCTACTTCGATGTCACTTGACGTATATTAATTTAAACGACTATCTCCAGATGTTTGCATAAACCCTGAGGCTGACGGATAACCTCTCCCTAAATAAATTATATTGAAGAAGCCGCCTGGGAGAGTAGTTCGATAGTCACGCTGATTTACAGTGTTTTTTGATAAATGCGTACGGCTCCCCACGACAGCCACGCAAACGGAATATATTATATATATATAATATTGTTATGTCATATGAATAAACCATAGAACGCCGAGGTCAGATTGTTGCGGCTTGAGGAATCCGACTAAACAACAAAGGCCCCAGCGCCAAGCAGGACTACAAACTGATATTTATTTAATACACAGAAACAAACAACCGCTCGTCCATGGGTGCCTGCCCGTTACCCCACCCGCCACGAAAGCGCGCGCGCTACCAACACACACACACACACACACACACACACCACACACTACCACACCACACAGCACACACCACACACACCAACACACACACACACACACACACACCAACACACACACACACACACACACAACACACAACACACACACAACCACACACACACACACACAACACACACACACACACATCACACACAACAGCGGCGTCCTACCTTAACTCATCCCGGGATGCGGGACCCTCCCCCAGGTCTAGGGCGTGGGTGCTGGCAGGCAAACGGAAGAAAGGAAAACTTCAGTCCAGCACTCGGAGGCCTCCGATCGTAGCGGAACCGGAGCACCCCTCGCTGGGGAACGCCGCACCGCAGTACCACACTTCCTAGTCCCCGGCCTCTAGTTCTCGGGTAGCCCCCTACAGCTATCTTCGCCGCCCGGCAGCCCGTAACCAGCTGCGAACGGACACCCCACCCACCCTGAGGTGCAGTCCGGCGGTAGCGGTAACTCGTCCTTCCCCGCCCGCCAGCCTTCCTCGCCCTGTCCCAGCTATGCTGCTTGCTCTTAAATCCACCTCATATCACACCCTCACCTGTTCACCGCTCTTTCGGACGCCTCCCCCACCCCCAACACCAGCCAGTCACCACACTGCCCCCACCCAACTTCCTCATTACAATATTGTGACAACGAATTTAGATCGGGGGACACGCAGTCGCGCGGGAATCTGTACACCGCCGCATATTGACGGCTATTCGCACACTGCGATCACAATTATAGCCTAACATAACACTGTAGGCCACTAGACACAACATGTTATTTCCACTAGCTAGTTGTGGTTCATTACATTGTTGGTGAAACTAGTAAAGACAACACAGCTTTATGTTACGGCGAAACATGGAGCCACTGCGGCTTCTCGACAGTGCGTTACTTTAGTCTGGATTTTCTCTCACTGATTGGTTCGACAGCTTCCAAAACTAGTGGTCAAGCAAACCAGAGGGAGGGCTCTTTCTGCATATCCTAAGAAGCCGACTGGAATAATAATAGCCGGACTGAAATAACTAATAGCCGGACTGAAATTCCGGATCGGAATAATGGCATCTTCTTAGCCGGACTGAAATTCCGGACGGAAAATGGCACTTTCACCGCGTCATTTAGGTCCGGAATGGCACTTTTACCGCGTCATTTAGGTCCGGAATGGCACTTTCACCGCGTCATTTTAGGTCCGAATTGTGGCCTGCTTGGCGTTCCATAGTTGCCGACCCCACCGCAGTTTTCGCGTGAGCTGATCGTGAGAAAGGCCTTTTGGCCTTGATATATTGCGGCTTCCTTAGCTCTGGCGAAACGTGCTCGCCTTTTTTTTTTATCTTGCACACATTGGCCATCACTTCCTTTTTCTACTTGTGGTTTTTCTTGTACACAGAGTCAGTGGCGTAGGCAGAATTTTTATCTTGGGTGGGCCAGTACAAAATTGGATGGGCCAACTTTTCTCAGAAAAGAGGACTGCATTTAATTTACAGCGCACAGCACTGTTAACCACTTTTATTGCACAAGGTGGCAACTAAACATGAACAAAACAGCAGGGAACATATAAACATACATCAGGCATTAAATCTTAAAGAAACCAGGCACACAGTTCACCAAATCAGTAATAAAAAAAAATCTACTAACTGGCTACAAGACACTATAAAGCAAAACAATCTCTTCACATTACAGCAAATATGAAGCAGTGCAACAAACAGGCCTACCTTGTTTGTTTTCATGGCCCTTCATAAACAATTATACAAACTGTCAGACTTAACATCTTAAGCACCATGAACAGTGCGCAACCGATCAGCAGTAAAAAAAGAAAAGAATGAAACACTCAGCTATCACAGGCAAATATGAAGCAGGCCTACCTTTGTTGTTTTCTTAGCCTACAAAACAAGGCGCAAACGCCTGGGTCTTGCATTGAATATAGAGATGATCTCGTCATAGTCCAAAGTGTCACAGAGTTCCTTTTCAAAGGACAAAATGGACAGGTTGTTGAGACGGGTGGTACTCATGGATGCTCTGAGGTGCGTTTTAATCCGACCTGCAGTGGAGAACAGTCTCTCAACGCTACAAGACGTCATGGGAAGTGATGACTCGCAGTAGTTTATTGAGGTTAGGGAAAATGTCAGGAGCACATATGTCCAACACTTCCATGAGGGATGGACATTCCAGCCCGTTGGCAACTTTTCTGACAAATGGGCCGTCAGCTCCGCCGGCAAAATGTCTGCACATTTTACAGAAAATCGCGTTCGTTTTTACACTATATTCCAACCAAGAAAACTCTCCATACCACTTGGATGAGAAACACCGTGATTTTCCATTTTTAACTGTGCAGGGAAATTCCTTCAGTTGTGGCTGTAAAGGTGGTTCCTCAATGGCTGATAAATCAGTGGGCAAAGCCACGTCAGGCTGGCCGGGAGAGAGCGCTGGTGGTGGGGAGCAGACGACCGGGCTTGGTGGGCTAACCGTATAGTCTGTAAAACCGGGCTCTGTGGGCTCTGGTGTTGGAGGCAGTGGTGTGTCATCTTCTTCGAGTCTGGGTCGTTTAAAATATGACATTAAAGTGCTTTGTTTCATCATTTTCCTAGCCGTCGATTGGAGTCAAAAGTCCGCTGGCTAACTGACCATGCTTGCTAGGCTTTTTGCCCCATTCGCTCTCCGCACGTCTCGCGCGTAACTGTTACCATGGCAACGACAGCGAGACACGAGTAGTACTCTGGGGTCCAATATCTATTTTTTTTCTTTTTTAGAAAGAAAGAAACATATATAGGATATATACTGTAGAATAAGTCAAATTAAAATTCCCTGATGAGCATAATTGGTCTCTTTCAAATTTTTTTTTTTTTTTTTTTTTAATTCCTCAAACGTGGATGGGCGCGCCAGTGATTCATGTGGGCAGCACTGGCCCGGCCAGGCCCACTCCTGCCTACGCGCCTGCACAGAGTCCTACTAGGTTTGGTTAGGGTTGGGCATCGTTTGAATTTGAACAATTATTCCTTGTTTCGATTCCGGTTCCTAACGATTCTCGATTCCGATTCTCTTAAGAGGCAGGGTCCCAAAAGTTTACATGTTTTTTAAATGAGCTAACCAGAGGTCTTTCTGGACGAAATAGTCTGAACTTCTCCATGAATTTTAATTCTATGAAATTTTTACTTTTTATGAACTTCATTTCATTTAGAATTTCTCACAGGGCTGTATATAAGTATATAAATATCAAAACTATGAAATTAATATAAATGAATTTTCTTTTCACAGAGGTACACGTTTCACAAGATTTAATTCATTATTAAAAACTTCACATTTAGACATCCTGCCGGTACTTAAACATGTAACTGAGCTCCCACTGATGGGCTAACCTGGTGCAGAATATCAAACAAACAAAGAGGAACAACTTGTACAACCTAGCCCAGATTAGCAGCAGTACAGTTATAAATCAGAAACAGTTCTTGTTGAGGAAAATTATCATATCTGCCTTCTCAGGCAGTATGCGTGAGCGTTCTGGACAGATAGTGTCTCCTGCATTGGAGAAAACACGTTCGCTGGGTGTAGATGAAGCTTGAACACATAACACATAAATATGAGAAAGCAAGATCTGCCAGCAAAGGATAAGTCTTTCGTTGGTTTCACCACCATGCAGCAAGGTCCTCAGACATACTGGCCGGTGGAATTTCCTGGTATGTCTGCAGCTGTGCCTCTTCCTCAGCGAACAGCTCCTCCAGTGGAGTCTTCCTGGACAGTTTGCAGGGAGGCGGTTGCAAAACAAACAAAATGTTAATCAATATAATCACTAAAAAGGAAAATCAAAAGGAATGATCCATTAAAGGCATGATCTTAATTAAGATTGAGAACCTATATCAGCTATTGTACACTTACACTCTCCTCCTCATCCTCATTTTTCACTCCCTCATTCTCAGGCCTTTCCTCAGACTGCACGGTGTCCCCATCACCTTCTTCTGTTGACTACAAAGAAAATAACTAGCAATTAGATCTTAGATTTTAATAGCTGAAAAGGACATTTGTGCTTGTGCATAAATGACATTTCACCTGCTTAATCAGCTTTCTCTGGATCTGGTCTCAGACGGTGTCATCCTCCAAAAAGCGCAGATCCAGTGCAGTGGCCACTTGGAGAAAGTTCCTGGTCTCATCATTCTGCAAAACACATATTTTTATATGTTTTAGCAAGCCACAGGAATAAAGATATTTCTATTCTTCATCAATTTCTTTCGAGCTGCCTGTCTCAGTCACTTACCTGGTAGCGCTTGGATAGGTTTTTTTGGTTAGGTTTTTAAATGTAAATGTAAAATGTAAATGTTTGCCCAAACCTGTTTTTGAAGTTCTGATGCAAACACTGTGTCTGCCTCTTTCACAATCAGTTAGCTTGGCTATGAAAAATACATGGGCTAATGTTAGCTGAGTATTTGCATTTGAGTTGACCAACCGTGTAGGTCGAGTATAACTTGTTAGCTTCCTCAATGTTGGCATAAAACATATTCGTCGTTACTTACCCGATAGTGCGGTGCGAGGGTGAGAGTCGGTTCCGGAGGATGAAGCAACGGAAGAAGGCCGGCGCAACGCGTCAAAGACGGGGGACGATATTATTTCTACACCATGACCCCGGAGATGTTTAATCATGTTGGTTGTACACCCTCCTTTGCAAGATATAATCGTTTTGCAAGTGTTGCACCGAGCCGATGTGTCATTTATTGTACTAAAGTTAAGCCACACTTTCGAGCGCCACCGCACAGTTTCCATGTTTTCGCGCACATAAACAGTTTCGCGGCTTCTCCGGATGCTTCTTCTTCGTTAGTGCCCGGCGGGTTCTTCTTCCGGTTGGCGGACTGGACAACGAAAGGCTGTGGCTGTTTCCCAGGCTGTTTCCCAATGTCAAGGAAGCATGCTCAACGAGCGTCCTTTTAAGGACGCTACGTCATAGAACGCCGACAAGCACTGTTCCAATGTTGAGGACACTCGAAATTGACGCCATTTTTGCGTCCTTCTTTTTTGAGAATTCCGAGATTTTTCAAGGATGCATCGATGCATCCTAGATGAGCCCAAACTACCCACAATCCTGTGCGTTCACTGCGCGGGATCTTGAAAATGACAGAGCAGTACACGTTCAAATGTAAGTGAAGTTATATTAGTTTTCAGAAATATTTTGTGCCGTATTGCTTTTTATAGATTCATCGTGTTAATGCAAATAATCAAAGCTTCAAGACTTGTGCCACATTTTTCAAACGTTTTTGCAACTTAATGATACCGTACGTCGCTGTGTGTGTGTGTGTTGTGTGTGTGTGTTGTGTGGTGTGTGTGTGTGTGTGTGTGTGTGTGTGTGTGTGTGTGTGTGTGTGTGTGTATATATATATATACATCATTGCTTCCATGTTCTATTCAGAAGTGCACATGTGTTTACAAGCGGAAACGCAGTATTAAAAAGCGGAAGCAGAAGCGCATCCACACTAGCAAGTCGTTCCAAAGTCCGAACAAGGAAGCACTCGAGCGAGCACTCTCCATAGGACGCGACTAGCAAGGACGCGTCCTAGCAAGGCTGCAGCCTTCACATTGGGAAACAGCCTCAATGTCAAGGAAGCATGCTCAACGAGCGTCCTTTTAAGGACGCTACGTCATAGAACGCCGACAAGCACTGTTCCAATGTTGAGGACGCTCGAAATTGACGCCATTTTTGCATCCTTCGTTTTTGAGAATTCCGGATGCATCGATGCATCCTAGATGAGCCCAAACTACCCACAATCCTGTGCGTTCACTGCGCGGGATCTTGAAAATGGCAGAGCAGTACACGTTCAAATGTAAGTGAAGTTATATTAGTTTTCAGAAATATTTTGTGCCATATTGCTTTCTATAGATTCATCGTGTTAATGCAAATAATCAAGCTTAAAGACTTGTGCCACTTTTCAAACGTTTTTGCAACTTAATGATACCGTACGTTGCTGTGTAGGCCTATGTTGTTTTTGGCTTGTACAATGCTCCGTATATTAATTCATCTGGAGGGTTTGTGCATATTTTTATACTGTTATTATTGACAATACTATCACTGATTTTCTTTGATTTAAACGTCAAAAAATATTAGGACAATGCATGTAAAGGCTTGTAAAAAAAAACGTTTGTGCTGGTTTATATTGAAGAGCACTTTTTCTCATCGTAATATAAAGATATGGTTCTCTGGGCTTAAAAATTGTATGTCATGATAAAGTTTTACTTTATATCTTACTCAAAAGTGTACGAGTATTTTTATTTTCACACAACTCGTATTTCCTAGAAGTGTCCAATATCATCCCACTGCAGACACAAATTGACGCCCAACTGGAACCTTCTCGAATCGTAAAAGATAAGAAACAGGAACTGGCTTATCTGCCGAGAAATTAAATCACGCCAATAAGAAACTAGTTCCCCTTTTCAGTAACACACGTCAGTTCCACTTACTGGTATCAGAATCCGATACTTCTGTGAATGCCTCCAGCTTCTTCCTCATACCTTCACTATTCTCCATTACATTAATCATTGTAGGCCTACACAGAACTCGAATCGATAATACATTTTTATATTATATATGCAGTGGTGGAGATAGAACATTTCAGTGGGGTGGCCAGGGTGAGACCAGATTATTTTGGGGTGGCACATAAATCTAAACATGACATACGGCATCTTGAAATGGAGGGAATATTTAAGGCATGTACACGCTGTAACCCTGCGTTCACACCAAAAGACATACTAAAAAGAATACAAATATGAAATGTATTAAAAATATTAAACACAACCCCAACGTCGCCCCTCTAAAAATAAAATATGAAAAATGCTAATATGACAAGGGTGGCCAATGGGGTGACCGGGATTCAGTATAGGGTGGCCCCGGCCACCCCTGGCCATCCGCTAGATCCTGCACTCTATATATGTACAGATATATGCAGAGGTGTCATGCGTAACAGTTCAAGATTGCTTAACAGGGACGCAGAAAGATTGAAATGAAGCCTTCAAAAATAAAAATATATAATTTACATTTAGGGCATTTAGCAGACGCTTTTATCCAAAGCGACTTACATTGTTAAATACACACATTGACACACAGACGGCAGAGTCAACCATGCAAGGCGACAGTTAGCTCGCCAGGAGCAATTAGGGTTAAGTGTCTTGCTCAGGGAGGAGCTGGGGATTGAACTAGCAACCTTTAGGTTACAAGACAACTGCTCTACCTCCTGAGCAAAGCTTTACTCAACTGCGTGAGTTGATATAAGAAACAGCAATTCGATCTACATAAATACATTACAACATGTGCATATAAGGTGAACACACCCACCCGTCTAATCACACTCAAACCTGGTGGTGTACTATGGTCCAATCCCATTTCTTTGCTCAAAGGAAAATCTCAGCCCTAGCCCTCGCTGTTGCGCGTTCACGCGCCGTGGAGCCATGTCCCAATACCAGTTTAAAGGTAGCTTAAGGGGTAAGGGGGAGGGCTAACATCCCCTCAAAATTAAGATTTTCGATGGGCACCCTCAAAGCGCTTCAGTTGTGACTTGCTCCCACAATACCTTGCGAGAAAACTGAAAATCAAGAAATATCCTAGACAAGATGGAGGGCGAAAAGATGCGACAGGATTTGAAAAACACAAATTTAAGTGTTTTCTCTGTAATAAACTATTAAATATTTTATTAATTATACTCTGCAGCCCGGCCACGGACTCTCGGAAGATCTGGATATCATACGACATGAGCCCGGGGCAGCTCCCCGACCCTGGGCCGCCCGACCCCGGCCGTGGACCGGGCGGCCCGCGGTCGGGGAGCTGCCGGGCTCATGTCGTATGATATCCAGATCTTCCATGTTCTAGTGACTCCAGGTGAAAAATATACTAATATATTATATTATATTAGTAATATTATATAAGTAATGTTATATTTATCGAAATGTAGTTTCAATGCATTATAGACATTCGTTATAACCAGATACATAACCACCGCGGGTTGAATTGTCTAATCACAATGCACTAATCGCTAGTTAGCGAATTACCTCGCGATCTCCGCAACACAGTTCCATGTCAACACTTGCCCTATTTTAATGTCCCATTTCGCCCATTTGATTGCATGTGGGGTAATGTGTTAGGGCCGTAGAACGGACTCTCGGAAGATCTGGATATCATACGACATGAGCCCGGCAGCTCCCCGACCCCGGTCCACGGCCGGGCTGCGACGCGTGGACCGGCGCGGCCCGCGGTTCGGGGAGCTGCCGGGCTCATGTCGTATGATATCCAGATCTCTCCATGTTCTAGTGACTCCAGGTGAAAAATATACTTAATATATTATATTATATATTAGTAATATTATATAAGTAATGTTATATTTATCGAAATGTAGTTTCAATGCATTATAGACATTCGTTATAACCAGATGCATAAACCACCGCGGGTTGAATTGTCTAATCACAATGCACTAATCGCTAGTTAGCGAATTACCTCGCGATCTCCGCAACACAGTTCCATGTCAACACTTGCTCTATTTTAATGTCCCATTTCGCCCATTTGATTGCATGTGGGGTAATGTGTTAGGGCCGTAGAACGGACTCTCGGAAGATCTGGATATCATACGACATGAGCCCGGCAGCTCCCCGACCCCGGTCCACGGCCGGGCTGCGACCGTGGACCGGGCGGCCCGCGGTCGGGGAGCTGCCGGGCTCATGTCGTATGATATCCAGATCTTCCATGTTCTAGTGACTCCAGGTGAAAAATATACGAATATAATATATGATATAATAATAATATAACTAATATAATATATTATATTATATTAATATTATATTAATATTATATTAATATTATATTAATATTAATATTATATATATTATATAAGTAATGTTATATTTATCGAAATGTAGTTTCAATGCATTATAGACATTCGTTATAATAACCAGATACATAACCACCGCGGGTGGAATTGTCATGCACTAATCGCTAGTTAGCGAATTAGCTCGCGATCTCTGCAACATGGATAGTTCCATGTCAACACTTGCCCTATTTTAATGTCCCATTTCGCCCATTTGATTGCATGTGGGGTAATGTGTTAGGGCTGTAGAACGGACTCTCGGAAGATCTGGATATCATACGACATGAGCCCGGCAGCTCCCCGACCCTGGGCCGCCCGACCCCGGTCCACGGCCGGGCTGCAGAGCCCGTAATAGGGCTCTGCAGCCCGGCAGTGGACCGGGCGGCCCGCGGTCGGGGAGCTGCCGGGCTCATGTCGTATGATATCCAGATCTTCCCAGGTTTGATGACGTCACAGGGTAGGGTTGTCCCATTTGGTAGGGGATCGGTTAGGGGTAGCAATGAGCATGAGCAATGAGGGTAAGGGGTAGGGTTAGGGTTGAGATGTAGGGTTGAGACAGTGAGCAAAGAAATGGGATTGGGCCTATGTCACCTTTAAACATTTCTTGGCGTGGAAAATTATACTTTAGTGACAGAAACCCTGCCCGGGGCATTTCATGGAGATCTAGATTGAAATTGTTCATTTTAACTTCAGCTAGGTAGACTTCTATACAACCCTCTCTGTTCCTACATTGCTCATAGTTGCTGTGTGTTGGGGAAGTAAGCTAAGACCTTGAGGTCTTCACAGAAGGTCCTTAGTCTGTGTTCTGTAGAACAAGTATGGCTGCTAGCTGAAGAAGGCTGATGGCCAAGACCCAGTCGACACCAGACCCCCCGTGCCGCCCCGGACCGGCGGCAGATGGGGATACCGTCCGCTCCACCACAGTTCTCTTGTAGCCCAGCTCGACCGCCATGCAACTGTAGACACCATGGTTCTCAGGGCCCCTGCTGTCAATCCGGAGGTCACACCCATTCTCCGGGGCCTTGCAGGCCATGGTGACGTTCCCGGGACCGTGCCAGGTGTACTCGGCGTGGCGTGAGGTGACGGGACAATGAAGGAAGTGCCTGCACTTCACCACTGAGTGCTTCTCTTCTGGGACAGTTAGCACAGAGGGGAAATTCTGTAATTCTTTCAGGAGGTGGAGTTTGTTGATGCGTTATTGTTGCTCTATCTCAACCAAACTGTTTTATAATGTGTCCTACGACAAACAGAGATGAAGTGAAGGGCAGAATAAAGGGGTGGACCCTGCATCCCGACGAGTTGGGGAATACTGACAGCAATGAGGGACAGACGCTGAGCCTTTCATTTGTTGAATGTTATACTATGTTGGATCAGGAACCCCAGGGAGGCAATGAGCGTTTAATCTGGAGACTGAAAGCTCTCTGCGTCCTACTAACTGTTCACTCAAGATCAGCCATTCACCTGGGAGGCCAACCGGCCAGTTGCTCTTGAATGAGGAGAAGTCTTCTTACGATGTTATTCTATAAGACGCAACCAGCGGCACTACGCATTAAACGCCAAACAAAATTAACATAACTTTAGATTAACTTCTACTCTTCAGGTTGTTTTAATAGTTGACCTGCTTTGGAAGCAGCCTGCCATGTCTGCGCCGGTTTGAAAGGTTGTGTTATACATTAGCATGAGGGTTGCACCAGATCAGTTATGGCTGTGGGCAGGCAGGCAGAGGCAGGGGAGACATTTGATATATTTTCATAGAGGATGCCATCGGGGTCACATCAGGTACACTACAAACTGAATATTATCCCCCAGTGGTCTGTCTCAGTTTGTTGGCTTGAAGGAACATTTAAGTACATTTGAATATTCATCGATCAATCAATAAATATGTCCATCCATATTGGATGGATTTTGAACGTTTTGTAACAACGATAAATAAGAATCTTCGAGTCACCTGGTACTTTTCCTGCCCTGGACGGACAGACGGAGTGATCCCCTCCCTCCACATCCTGCAGCGTCTCCCTGGAAGACACAAAGGTTTAAAGTTTAGATGTCAAACTACATAACTGGAATGTGTGTAGGCCTACTTTGATGTATGGTCGGGTGTTGGAAACGGGAAGTGTTTTCAAAACCAGATGCAAACTTTCTCCGATGCAGGTGAACTTTTCAGAGAAGCGCGCATATCCTCTTTTACCTCACATGCACCGGTACTACTGGATTTAGTTATGTCTCAGAGTGTGAGAGTGAGAGTTAGGGGAGAGACACACACAGGGGAATTTCGGGGATACAGCTCTTGGTTGGCTTCAATTGTACCTCACAGATAGAACCCAATTTGTGCTTCATGAGGGTTCAGAATCAAAGCATTGCAAATTACGCTTTGGCGTAACACAAGGGTCAGTTCTTGGTCCATTACTTTTTGCAATCTACATGCTTCCTTTGGGCGACGTTATCCGCAGCTTCGGAATTAGTTTCCACTGCTACGCGGATGACACCCAGTTCTTCATGCCTGTAGATTCCGGGGACTCTGCCCAGATCCAGAGGGTTGAGTCCTGTCTGGCTGCGGTGAAGGGCTGGATGTCACAAAACTTCCTACATCTTAACACCGGGAAGACAGAGCTGATAATTATCGGCTCGAAGCGGGACCGGAGAGAGTTTGAGGATGTCTCACTCTGTTGGATGACTTCGCCATCCCACAGAGTGCGTCTGTCAAAAATCTTGGTGTCCTGTTTGACCCTCAACTGTGCTTTGGCCAACATGTGAGAAGTATAACTAGAATTGCCTTTTTCCATCTGAGAAACATTGCAAGAATCAGACCAATGTTATCTGCAGTGGATGCAGAGACACTGATTCATGCATTTGTTTCGTCAAGACTGGATTATTGCAATGCACTGTTCTCGGGATTACCGAACTCTACCACAAAAAGTCTACAGCTTGTACAGAATGCTGCAGCTAGACTGCTGACCAGAAAGAGAAGGTTTGATCATATCACACCTATTCTCTCCTCTCTGCACTGGCTACCAATAACTTTCAGATCGGACTTTAAGGTGCTACTGCTAACCTATAAAGCCTTGCATGGATTATCTCCATCCTACCTGAAGGACCTGATCATTCCTTATAGTCCTTCTCGGTCCCTCCGGTCTTCGGGAGCTGGCTTGCTTTCACTGCCAAAGGTTAAAAAGAAATCAGCTGGACAGAGAGCGTTTGCCTTTCGAGCCCCCTTCCTATAGAATAGGCTGCCCTCAGTCATCAGGGAAGCTGACTCTGTGGAGCTATTCAAAGGAAAGCTCAAAACGCACCTCTACAATCTTGCATTTGGATCATAGGAGTGTGAAAACAGATGTGAAGTGAAGACTACTCTGTTTGCTTGTGCTTTTGTTATTGCAGTATACATTCCCACTATGTACTTTTCCGTTCTAATTCACCATTCTGTTTGTTCTAGTGTGTTGCGGTGACTGGACTGGATGCCTGGACTCTCCTCATGGACAACCGGCCAGGACTCCATCACCATTTCAATATGATGTGCATGTATTTACCTGTATGTCAAATTATGGCCACCCATTGCACTCCTGACCATCCCTGGAAGAAGGGATCCCCTGCTATGCGTTTCTTCTCAAGATTTCTTCCTTGCTAATTTCAAGGGAGTTTTTTCTTGCCCGTGGGGGGGTTTGGGTAAAGGGGGGTGTCATAAATATTGGCCTGTTAAGCCCTTTGAGACTGTAATGGTGATTAAGGGCTATACAAATAAAATTGAATTGAATTGAATTGAATTGTGCTTTTGTTAATACTGTATACATTCCCACTATGTACTTTTCCGTTCTATTTCACCATTCTGTTTGTTCTAGCGTGTTGCGGTGACTGGACTGGATGCCTGGACTCTCCTCATGGTTAACCGGCCAGAACTCCATCACCATTTCAATATGATGTGCATGTATTTACCTGTATGTCAATTATGGCACCCATTGCACTCCTGACCATCCCTGGAAGAAGGGATCCCCTGCTATGCGTTTCTTCTCAAGATTTCTTCCTTGCTAATTTCAAGGGAGTTTTTTCTTGCCCATGCGGGGGCTTGGGTAAAGGGGGGTGTCATAAATATTTGGCCTGTTAAGCCCTTTGAGACGGTAATGGTGATTAAGGGCTATACAATAAAATTGAATTGAATTGAATTGGAAGAGAGAGAGGGGAAACCATGACATCTACAGGAGCGAGAGAGAGAGAGAAAGAGAGAGAGAGAGAGTAACCTAACCCTAACTCTAACCCTTGAATATATACCAGGCTAAATAAGAGTTTACTTTGTAGCAGGAACACATGCTGAGTGGGTCTGGTCCCAGCCGCAGTAGGGGTCACTGGCCAACACGCAGTCCTCACAGTGCGGCCCGTACCGGTCACAATGCTGCACCTCCACCTGTACCACCTCCCTGGATGAGCTCACATACAGCTTCCTCTGAGGTGGAGCAAACACAGACCATCGTTACAACTGCTCAGAGTGATGAGCGGCCAAGATAGCGACCCTACAACCCCTCATACATCTGAGATCCTAAACAAAGCTCCTGAAGGGAAATAGGAGACACACATCAGCCAGGTCCATTCAAAGGTTAATGTTAAATATCTTGTTTTGCCACTGTTAAGTTGATGTGCACACATTTAACATTGTGTGCAGTAAATGTGTGCATGCATGACCTTTGTTTACCATTAAACAATGGGGAAGAGTAAGAACAGAGTGTTATTATGAGGTCAGCCTGACTTCCCGTCCTCTGTCATCATTAAAAGTGCTTTGAAAGGAAGACATCACATGTAAAATACTGTAAAAGGACAATTATTGAAAGAGAATAAAAGAGCGAGAAATATAAAATACAAGAATTTAAAACTATTATAACTAACTATTATTGAAGATTTTTGTTGATCAAAAGCTCCGGAAAAGTAGACCATATTTTGAGCCCTGATTCAAATGACGAGTGTTGAGGTTTGTTCCAGACCTGTGGAGCGTAAACAGTGCAGCTGCTTCCCCTGGCGTGGTCGACACCTATGAAACAGTGAGCAGGACTCTCCCCTGGGCCCAACACGAGCACACCAGAGATGTGTTTTTAGTTTTGTATGGTTTGAACTAAATGATCAAGAAACACGAAGTTGGTGACCTTATCACTGTGGAGGACGTTGGCCTTTTCTCTGTATTCTCTCACAGTTCCCATCTGTTCTTTCTCTGTGTTCTCTCACAGTACCCTATCTGTTATTTTTCTGTTCTCTTTCTGTGTTCTCTCACAGTTTGCTCTCTTTTCTCTCTCTGTGTTCCTTAACCGGGTCGCCCTGGAAGATGGTCTCCAGTGTGTTCCCCACCTCATCCCCCTGCAGCATCATGTCCACGACGTGTGTTCTGTCGCTGAACGGGCTGTACTCGGCGATGATGAATGCCCCGCTCTTGCGCTCCAGAACCTTGTGGATCTTGCCGCTCTCTGTGGGAGGGGAGAACCCGGGGGGGGGGGGGGGGGGGTGGTGAACATGGGAGTATAGGAGAGGTAAGAGGGCTGTCACTCATCTCAAACTCCAGCCGTCACCTTGAGGCTGGAGTCTACGAGTCTATGAGGCTGTGTCTACTTTGAGGTCGAGCGTCAATGCCCCGACCTAGCGTCGCCCCAGGGCAGCGCGGGGGCAGAAGAATCAAACTATTTCAACTCTGACCCCGGGTAGGGCTGGACGATTAATCTAATTTTGATTGCGATTTCGATTTTAGCGTGAAATGATCACAAAACCAATATAATCGAGTTTTCGATATATACATATATATTCTTTTCATTAAATGTTTTATAGAACAGCTGGTGTCTGCTCAACAACAGAGAAACACTGTCAAACCTAACAATAAGTCAGTGTCTGTACAATGACAGGCACACCCTACTGCTGTGCTGAAGTTCTCTGGAACATGCCATGCTTGTTATCAGTAAGAAATGAGCTGGCATCTGTAACCCGATCAGTCGGTTTAACCAGTTAATTATCTCTCATCGACACACACACACACAAACACACACACACTGCTCACCCAGCGAGAGATACAGGACTACGTGATTCCGCCCCCACTGGATGGCAACGGCGTGCAGGCGTATGTGTGTGTAGTGGTGGTTGCTGACCAACAGGGGGGCGCTCATCGGGAACACCCGGTCGTCCATCTCAGGGTGACTCTGCACAAAGCTCAGCCTCTTCAGCTCGCTCTGCTGTCCCTTGAATGGGGTGCACTGAAGCGACAGAGATACCATTCAGGTGGGTCGGAGCAACAGGGTTAATGTTTAAACCTCAGTGTCCTGACTCTACATCGTCCAGGAACATCGTCCAGGAACATAGCTAACCCTTACCCCTACCTAAGAGGGAGGGCTAAGCTAGCTAGGATAAGACGCTAGACAATTTTTAGTACTATTTTTAAGTGCAAAGACGTACAACATACAATAAGTGCGTACATTAAGTGCGTACATTAAGGTACATCTAATTCATGCAGGACAACAACGATAGCAATAGCCTATTGAATGTCGAGCCTTGAAGCCTGGTTTCCCCGGGCCCGAGCCCGTAGCCGGTGTTACACCAAATTCTGCGACCCACCGAAAAGTGTGACCCCAGGGGGCGCAGTTGCACATTTTCTGCAACATGCTCGTGTGCATTATAACAAAAACAAAAATAAGATCTTCCCCCACCGGTGGGTCTTTCTTTTCTTGATACCAACATTAATTCTAAACAGCATTTTACATGGTAGCCATGATAGAAAATCCTCAAAGGTAAATCAGCGTAATTTAACACTGACTGTAGCCTTTTATGGGTAGAGAAGCAACGGTGAAGGACTGTACTAAACGCCCTATCCATTCTATGGGTCTGTAAAATGCTAATCAAATCAATCAAAGCACCTTTAATTAAAAGGTAATTGGTTGGGGGAGATCTTATGTTTTATGTATGTTTTTGTCATGCCTGTCTACAGTGTTGGGAGAAAGTTCACTTTCTACGTGAACTAGTTCAAAGTTCAGTTCACAAATTTTAAAATAAACTAGTTCAGTTCATGTTCATAATTCAACATAATTCAACAAGTTCACAGTTCCAAAAAATGAACTAGTTCATAGTTCTTTTTTTCAATGTGTTGCGGTGAGCAACTCTTTTTTTCCGGTATTTTGAACACTGAGCCTGCTTTGTGGTTTTTCTAGGATGAAATGGAGTGGTTGAATCAAGTACCGTAGCGAAATACAGTTTCTATCGTGTTTTATTGTACATTTTAGCATTTTGTAAATCCCATAGATTTCTGTTGGTTCTAGCACTACTGTTGAGACAGAAAACCGAGCGAAAAGACTAAAACCAAACGTAAACAGCCCCCCTTTCCGTTTCCGGCCAATAAGCAATGATTCTAGGAGGTAGTCCGCTGAGCTATGAGCCAGAGAGCTAACGTTATGTATTGTACATATTATAATTAGAAATTCGTCTCAGCCTTTATACCACAGATACTCTAGGGTGTATAGCATATAACCCCGTTGTCTGATTAGCGTTTAATTAATTTTTCACAATTTAACAGCTCTCGTTTTGAAGAATAATCACCGCGCCCTTCGTTCAATGGGAATCGCGACGGTCTATACTTTCAACATAAAGTGTTATATTTATAATTGGAAATTCTTCCCAGCCTTTATACGACAGATACTATAGTCCTAGGGTCTATAGCATATAACCGTGTTTTCTGATTACAGTTTAATGTAACAGTCAGCTGACAACACCGCAACTGCAAATTAACCAGAGATAACAATGGCAACCTGTCAAACAACACGGCGTTCTGCGTGCGCATCCGCCGTGTTGATAAACAAATAACCCCCATATTGAACGAAGTTAAACCGAGTGAGCGTGCCGTTCACAGACACCAGAATGAACAAGTTCACAGTAACGTTCATCAGGCAGTAATACAGTATGTTCAGTTCACGTTCACGAGTTCATGAACTATTGTTCAATGAACGCGTTCAGGCACAACACTGCCTGGCTACGCTTCAAACTCGTGCATATTGCAGAAAATATGCAAAAGCGCCCCCTGAGGTCACACTTTTCGGTGGGTCGCAGAACACCGGCACTACAGCCTTGCAGGGTGACCCTTCGGTCAGGCATTCGTTTTGAAAGCCTTTGCAGTGGCCACAGAGGTTAAACTTTCATTATGGTCCGTAGTTAATATCGGTTAATAGTTATTCAACAGAACTGTTTTGTACGTGATACTTACTGAGCCCGGCCTTGGGACGGGGAGCTTCCCCTTGTTTCCCTTGAAGGAGGAGGTTTCAAAGACCTTGCGGATGGCATCTATGGAAAATACGCACACGGCACTCATGTTCCTACAGAGAAGGGAAGCCAACAGCATGTCGGTCAAAAGGGCAGTGTTTTGAGCAACAAAATCTCGTAAGCTCTGACGCCACAATAGAGAAAGACTGAGGAAGAATTTATTTCCTCATGTCAACAGGAAGTTAAAACAAACTGTGCCTGAGTCAAAAGTTGAAGCCCTGGTTTTCTTCAGCAGAGCATTAGTTTCCTCCCTCTCTACCTTTCTGTCTCTATCTCCCTCTGCCTCTCTTACTCTCTCCATCTCTCCCTCTCTACCTTTCTCTCTCTATCCTCACTTACTCTCTTAATCTCTCCATCACTATCTTTCTCTGACTCTCTCCATCCCTCCCTCCTTTTTACCTTTCTCTCCCTGTCTTGCGTCAATACTTGCTGTCTCAACCTGCTTACCACTCGTTCCGGAAGAGCCCGTAGACTCTGTCACCGTCCTCCTGGTGATAGAAGGCCACGCCCACCAGCTCCGGGAAGTGCTGTTGGCTGGCTTTGTCCCCGCAGAAGAGCCGGGCTTTTAACTGGGACGTCCACTGGTACTGCAGTTTGATTTTGGGACCGCCTGTGTCAGCCTGGGCCCAGGGGCGATATGTATATGAATACCAATAATAACGATTAAAGCATTTACGAATTCCAATCGGATAATTATACCTCATAGCGCCCTGTTGCCATCACAGGAACCAAGAATAAACAAACACTGACCTTTATATTCAGTATGAATAGACCTATTCATAAGGTTACAGGCTGTACTCTGATTAAACATGGGGAAATGAGGGTTACCGCTGATTTTACATGTGACTAATACATTCTCGGTCGACTTTGGCTTTGTTGCTGACCCAAAACTTGATGCCCTCAATTAAAGATTGCCTCATTTTCTTATTACACGCTATATAATCATATTATAATTATTTAGCTATAATATAATTAGGCCATGCAGCCTTTATTTTCTATGTTGTTACATCAATATAAATTTATACTGAGGTATATGACACTATGTCGTAGGCCTACTCTCACCCACCCCCCATTGAATTGATGTATAGATTCATTTTCGTTACTATGAGCAAAATAGTCTTTTTTAGAGTTTAAATATCGTTCCATGTAGCTCAACAAAAGTCGGACATCCGTGCTCTAGGTGCCATCAGGAATACTCTCCTGTAAGCGAGCGCTTCTCTCTGGCGATGCGGGGGTAGACGGTTGGGGTGGATGGAGATTCTCTAGACCAGGGGTCGGCAACTAAGTTTGGCCTCGGGCCAGTTTTTTTTGGTGGTGGGCCAGAACATTATCAAAGGCTAGTTCAAGGAATTGATTAATGAAAGTGCATCTGGAACTGTGACGCATGGCCGTCAGCTGGCTTAGTAATATGCCTACCAAGCACTAGATGACTCTCAATCAATATTATTTTAGTCTAATTACATTGCGTATATGCACAAGCCATCTTATACAAAGCAGCCGAAAAAAAGAAAACCGAAATGCTGCGATGTTTTTTTGTTGAAAACTACGACTTAGGGTTTGAATTCCGCTATTGTCGTCTGATTCATGGAATCCACTGTGTTCGCCAGGGTCTCACGATGACATAGAGCCCTCGCACATGTCTGTAAGACCAGTACCTCCTTGTTTACAAGCAGTGGCGAAGCTAGACCTTTTTTGAGCCCACCCAAAACTTGCCTTAGCCCAGCGGTTCTCAAAGTGTGGGGCGCGCCCCACCGGTGGGGAATGGAGAGGTGACAGGTGGGGCGCGACAAACGGGAGGAAATTTCACTAGCTGCGTTTACATGGACATATCTGATCCTATTAGATTTGTAATTGGAATAGATATATTCCTGTCATGCAATCCAAATGTACTGTATGTATGGCATTTACAAAAGTGGTAAGCGTACGTTCGTATGTCTCTCGCGCACGGTGCTTGCATATCGCCGCGCAGCAACCGCCCTTTAACCGCGGGTTCAGCGCGGCGGTGTGAAGGGCCAGGCGTTTCCAAAAGCGGCTGCTGCTGCTTCTGCAGCCGCCGAAAGTTTCAACACGGGGAAGCTGAGCGGTAGGGCAAAATCTGAGCGTGTTCACCGCTTCCTGGTTATCAGGATCCCCTCTACCGGTCTTCCCTCATTGAAATGAATGGAGGCGGCGAGAAAGTAGCTTCATGGTCTGGGCTTATATAATAAATGTAAGGGATAACGCTGTACAGAACGCCGGTCCTTATCGGGACAATAAGCCCCGACAAGGCGAACCGGACCCCGATGTGAAGCGGAGGCATCTTGCTTCGCCCTGAAGGGTGACGTTCTATACATTATCCCCCTTATTACACAGCTCCTTGACAAAATGAAACAATATCTACACATGAAGTTTTCCATTCGTAGTGTTGATCCGCAGAGAAATAGTCTGCCAAAGACGTTGACGTTGCTTAGCAACCTGACACGCTGGGGTTGATAAGTGACCCGATTACTTGCAGAGTAAACAAAGACGTGAATCAGGCAAAAAATCCACTTTCCTTGACAGCGGTCAAGTTTGGTGTGCTGTGCACAAAAGTACAGACGGACCAATTGCGAACTACTGCAGCTGCTGTTGCCATCTCTCCAAGTTAAAAAGTAGCCACACCCACCCCAAACCAATCGGAATAAGTAGCCTAAATGTAGATTATAGCGGACTACACCACCTTTTCTATTCCGCATGGAATTCTACTCCGATCAGAGAATTGTATTCCGATTGAGGCGTTTATATGATCCACTTCTATATTCTTCCACTTCTAATCGGACCAGAAGTGTCCATGTAAATCTCTATACTGAACTTGCTGTTATTTGATGTTATTGAGTTAGAATTTAGATACAACATGATGTTACTTGATGTTACTTCAATACATTTGAAAATGTTAAGCTTTCCATATTTCATTAGCCTTGTGTTGGGGCGATGGGGGCAGGTGGGGCTTGAAAATTCCCCCTTGTCCAAAGTGGGGGATGACCGAAAAAGTTTGAGAACCACTGCCTTAGCCCATCCTATCGTTTCGTCCTCAAATCTAATATTCTACCTTTTTTTTTACACAAGCAATGAGAGAATGGATGCTGTGCACTAATGAACAGGCTCAAATGGGCTAGTGAAATCGAGCACAACCTCCTGCAGGAATCTCTAACCTCTGATTGGTGGGTGGGCGTCTCCTGTTTGGCAAAACCAAAAATGCAGCACGAGCACACTTAACATAGTTTCTGCTGTTTTGTCTGTCAAAAAGGCTAGCTAGTCTTTATCAGAAAATCCCACGATTTCTAGCTGTGTTAAAACATGACCAGGTAATAATAATAGCAATAATAATTTTAAAACCTTGACATAATCTGTCAGATGTCTTTTAAATGACAGTTGACCACAAGGCAATTCTTCTTGAATTGCTTCATGTTTAAGTTGGCAGAGACTTGTAATGCTGCGTGGCATCATAAGCATGATAAGGTGCAATGAGCAGAAAAAGATAAAATTGGTACCGCTGGCATTATTTTATCAGCTGAGGGCATATTCATTGCCATAACAACGTGAGCTAATCAACAAGTACAACATGTTCTAATACTATGAGACTCATTAAAACGCGCTCAACCGCGGCAGATGGAACTTAGTGTCTTATTTATTTATTTTTATAAGTTACTTATTTTTTTTAAATAAACAATTAAAAATAAGTAACAAGGTTTCCAAGGGTCAGAAGTTTTACAAGAATTTTGATCTTACAAAGTCATGACAGAGGGACAGAGGGTCTTTATTCATGCTTGAATAATGCTTCAAATGCGTCATAGCGATTGCGATATTGAATGTTAAATATTGTAGCGACCCTGGGCGTGGTCGTCATGTCCAGTGTGCCACAAGGGATCCTTGGGGCTTTGGTTGTTGTATATAGGCCTATAGAGGGGGTTCGGTTTCATTTAATATTGCATAGTTTACAATTACTCCCGCTCAGCCCCTCGCAGCTTACGCGTGACCGTGATCAGTGTGTCTCTAACCTTCCGGGAGTAGTAGCAGGGTTGGATACAATTAAATTCAAAAACGGTTGTGAGAGAAAAAAAAGTTCACTGTATCCGGCCGTTTACACTTAAGCTAACGCGTATAGATCAGGGGTGCAAACTCATCAGGGATGAAAAAGGTGACAAGTGACCCAAATACCTCTCGCGGACAGATATATATATATATATATATATATATATATATATATATATATATATATATATATATATATATATATATATATATATATATATATACATATATATATATATTATATACATACACATACACACACACACACACACACACACACACACACACACACACACACACACACACACACACGTATATATATATATATATATATATATATATATATATATATATATATATATCATTATATATATATATATAATATATATATATAATATATAATAAATATATATGCATTATGGCCTTCAATGTTATTCCAGTAAAACACAAATAAGTTGTGGCTATTAGCTTGGATGGTTATCAATTTTCACAACCCCTTTAACTCGTTCCTTGATTCTTTTTCCGAACAAGGGAATTGAGAAATGAAGCCAGTTCTTTGGTTTTTTACTTCCGTTTATTTAGAATTTGACATAAAAATAAACATGTCAGGTACACAAAAATCTCAAATCTTTTTTGCCTTTTTTGCCTGTACCAGTACTTCCAGTGCCTTTTTCCGCTTTTGAGCGGTTATGTGCCTCAATTTGGCTTGCCTGTCCTCCTCCACTGCAGTCTTCCTGCTTTGCTCGCCACTGGTTGATGGCTGGCACTCAAACTCTTCCTGCCTCTCTTTTTTTTTCAACATGGCCTGTTGTCTGCGAGCCTTGTCCAATGTTCCTGCAGTGTGGATGTTCCTGCAGAGGACCTTATCGACCCTGGAGAGCTTCACATCATCTCTCTTAAACATCTGGATGGCCGTCTGACTCCTGGACCTGAGGGCATATTTGGTTGTCTGGATAGCATTGTAGGTTGCCATGCTCATTTTGGTGCTTTTGTTGGTTATTATGTCTCCCATGGCACTGAATGATGATTCTACCATGGGTCCGTGGAAAATGGAGAGAGCCCCTCGAACCACATGGTTTAGGCCTGGGTACCTGCCAGTGTCCATCACTTTTGCCCACCAGTTCACCATGTTGTCACCATCGCTGTACAGGGGAAGGGTAGAATCCACATTGAATTTCACCACTTCCAGTGGCACGTCACACTGGGGTGGCACCAAGTGGCCCATCATCCCTGGCCCTGACAGCCGCTTCAGCAGTATTCCAGTCTCTGAGTGGCCTCTTACCAATGGGTCCAGAGCAGACAGTGCCTGTAGGGTCCTGCTGTTCAGTGGCAGCTTTTTCTGCATGTAGGCTGCTGTTGACATGTATGCAGTCTTCACTGTGTCGAGAAACTGCAGCACAATCGGATGACTTGGATTTTCTGCCTTGAGTTTCTCAGCCACCGGTCCGACATAAAACTCCCTGAGAGGCAGCATTTTGTCCCTGAACTCCATCTCCATGAGCTTCTTCGGTGTGGTGTGAAGATGCTCAGCCTTGACAAAGCATGCCATGAAGTTGGTGACCACTCCAAGCTGCTTGTCATGCAGTTTGTGGACAAGGGTTTGGCTACCCTGGAACACCATCACATACTCCTTGAGGATTGGAAGGACACCAAGGTAAGCGCTCAGCTGGAGGTTAGTGTTGAGACTCTCGAACCAGAGTTTCTTCACCACCCTCTCTTTTCTGTCCTTACCAACCTGTGTCATTCCTTTTTTGGAGAGATCCTGGTGGAAATAGTTGATCCTGGCCTTTGCCCGCTCACCAACACTATGGTCCTTGTAGATCTCCTGTAGGACTTCTTTGTAGAGGGTCTGGTCTGCCTTGCTAAGGAATCCATAGTAGAGCACCTTGTATGCCGGCAACATTCGGCGAGTGCTGATCCCCACATCATAAGCCGACAGCCACCGATGTGCCACAAACCGTTGTGGGTTCGTTCCCTGAATGCCCATAAACTCACAGATCTCAATCAGGTATTTCGACTGGTCTGAAGCCCACTGGTGGTCTGTGTGTAGGTCAGAAAAGAGCTGCTCTAGGTGGTGGCCGAAGGGGGCAGCAAACTGTTTGGCGGCATTATGGATGTGGTGGCAAGAATCTCCATCAACATCCAAGAGGTTTTGGCAGTGCGTCCCTCTGATTCTGGTCTCCAGCCCAGACTTGCTCCCACGCATGACATTACAGGAGTCCATCATCATACTGATGAGGTTGGCAAAGGGAATGTTATGGTCATTGAAAAAGGTCACCAAGGCCGTTTCCAAATATTGAGCCGTTCCCTTTAGGACTTCAATGGAGCCAAGGTGTTCAACAACCACATGCTTAAGCTCCTGATTAAAGTAGCACACAAGAATGGACAACACCTTCTTATTTGAGTTTGATGTGCTCTCATCTAAATTAATTGAGAATGGTGTTGATCTGATGCGCTCATACGTCCTCTCGGAGAAGGTGTGCCCCAGGCCCTGGACCATCTTGTATGAGGCAGCAGTCCGGGACAGCTTCATGCCCGTCAAAGCTGGTTTATCCCGAGCCAGTGTCTGGGCAAGCTCAACAATGACAGGAGCTACAGATAGGGGGAGGGAATGTTCTGCAATGGTTCCAAGAACCAGTGCCTGAAAAAAAAAAAATTTGTTAGTATTTTATATGATACCACTTGCAAAGCACATTCTTTATTAAAAAAATGATTTCCTTGTCTCCTTATCTAGGCTTAATGTAATGATCTATGACAACAACTAGCACATACTGGCTAACCAACACTCACTTCTGCATTTGCTACCCTTTCAAAGAGTGGTACTGGCACCTTCACTCTTTCCCTCATCTGCTCAGGGCCTGGCATTGAGGAGCTCTGCTGTGATGGGCCGGGCATTGATGAGCTCTGTTGTGATGGGCCAGGCATTGATGGTCCCTGCTGTGACTGGCCCTGAGTTGTTGACACTAATATGCTGCGTGTGGTCATAATACCCACCACCTTTTGGGTATGTTTTTCTGTTTTACAGTGTGCCAAAAGGGCATGGGAGCCCTTGGTAGAATAATTTATCTCTTTGCAGCAGAGGCTGCATCGGGCATGGCCTGGTTTGTCAATTTTTTTGAAAAATTGAGAAAGTGGAAACACATATTCTACTCCCTTCACATTGCTCTTAGAGTCTAGCTTCAGCCAGGACCAGGACCATTTGCACCTTACTCCTGCCTCTTGTTGAGCAACAGTAATGGCATCCTCCTCCTCAAAATCTCTCATTCTGAAAACAAACTGAAGTGGGAGAGTGGTGAATTTGCTAGCTAGGCTTTCATACTTAGAACAACTAAAACGTGCCTTACATTGCAATAAACAGGCATATTATAAAACAGTTAAGGTATAAAAAGGCATTTTAAATATTGGCTAGCTAACTACGTTGGCAAGCCAAAAGAAAAAAAAATAACTTGACAAGGTAACCTGCATACCGTAAATCCTCTAATATAGGCCCGGGCCTTTATTTCACTCAAGTGCATCGCGGTCCAGGCCATTAATGGAAGGAGGCCAGAATTAGAGACAGGCCTCTATTTCTATTCGAGCAAAACAGACTACCAGTAGAATTAATAAAAACGAGATTTTGTGTCTATTTGAACCTATAAAATACTAGGTTTATTTATTGAAAAAGTACAGTTACCATAACGGTATACAGAACAAATACCGGTAATTCAGGCTAAATTCCAGTGTAGTAATATGGTAACAAAAACGTAGCAAACATACCGGTAGTGCATTGTAAACACTTAACCATACATGGTGATAATTAGGCTATTGATTCATAACAAAAGGCAACTTACAGGTTTAGACACCTTACCGCGTACGTTACGTTAGCCTACCGGTGACTGAAAACTGAAGTCTCACGTTCGAGTCAAGAGCGAGGTGATGACCAGGCTACCGTAGCTATGGTTTGGATTCGTTAGCAAACATCGCCCCCCCTGTGTTACTTGTATGTTACTATCACAAGTATAATGTTGAGGCCTGCCCAGAAAAAACGTTGGTTCTAATATAGGCCCCGGCCTGTATGAGAGACCGGCCATTATTTACCTCCTCCGACAGCGAGACCGGCCAATGTTAGAAACCCGGCCGCTAATGGAATACAGGCCAATATTAGAGGATTTACGGTAATTACTTATTGTATTGTATAATATACAGATTGCTTACCGTAAAACGAGAGCAGCTTCCTTAAGTGTTGTATTTTTTTCTATATTTTTGCTAACGGGACGTAACGGTGCGTTTCAAGGAGACTCGCGAGATGAGGCAGCGACAATCCCTCACACACTGGGTTGAGCGCATGCCTTTTGCTTTCTCATTGTTTGTCATCCCTGAAATATTCGTATTTTATTTTACAATTTATATTTGTATTTTATTATGTCGTTTGTATCCATAGAATAGGTAGTGTATTTCACGTATGTGTAGAAGCTATTTAGACATAAAACCACATATATTTATGACAGCTTGCGTTCGCCGATTACTTGGATTTTATTGCAGATCTCCATGAATCACACAAATGACCTTTTTCGGAACAAAAACGGCGAATTTCGCCGAAAGGTGACAAGTTTGCATCCCTGATAGATATTCGATATTCAAAAAAAGAAAGAAAGAAAAATCATATTATTTCAGAATAATCTGGCGGACCAGATGTCTGGTGGGCCAAATATGGCCCGCGGACCGCCAGGCCTCAGTTTTTGCCGGAGCTGTCGTGAGAAAGTTCTTTTGGCCTTGATATATTGCAGCTTTCTTAGCTCTGACGAAACGTGCTCGCATTTTTTATCATGCACACATTGGCCATCAGTTCCTTTTTCAACTTTTTTTCTTGTAGGCCTACACAGAGTACTGCTTTTTGACATATTTCTGGTAGGCCTACGCCCGTGTCTGGTTTTGGGTGAGAGTAGGCCTCTTCTATGTGAAATATCTAAACCACATGGTGATAAACTGCATGCTACGTTAAAGGTGCAGTAACTGATATTTATGTCTTAAAATAAATCTCAAATAGCTATATTAAACTCAAATAGCTTTATATTCAAACGGCCATCCCTATGTTACTAGTCCCTTCACTCTGCAGTCAACACAACATTTTGGTTGTGGAATCTCATTCTGAATTTGTCCAATCATGAAAAAGATCTCCATAAAGAGGCGGTCCTCCCGTCTTGTTCCAATCAAGCAGGTTTTCAATGTTGACTGACAACAGCGCAACAGGCAAAGCTCCACAGGCACAAAGAAAACACATCTCACAAAGTGGTCGTGATGTGGGGAGGAGGGAGGGGAACGCTGACTGAAAAAATGACCACATGGCTATCAGCGCCATTCAGTGGAGACATGGGCTGATATACATCAAAACAGATGTCTAAACTGATGCAGGAAGCTGGGACCTGTGGTTCTGGCCATGCGGTCAAAGTCAAAAGTCAAAGTCAAAGTCAGCTTTATTGTCAACACTTCACATGTACAAGACATGTGAGGGAATCGAGAAAACGTTTCCCCCTATCCCGCGGTGAACATATAAAAAGTGCACAGGCACAAACACAAATATACGAGACAACACTAAAAATAGACAAGATAGACAATGACATATAAAATATAGGAGTTCTGTATGAATAAAATAAGTAAAAATAATTGTGCAAAGAGGCAGTCAATGCTGGCAGCAAAAAGTCATGTAGTAGTGCATTTTTTTTAATAGATAAATAAAAAATAGCAGCAATTTCAGTCTGTATGGTGTGTATTTCAACTATTAATAGTAATAGTGCAAAGACAGTTAGTCCACAGTGTAGCAAGGCAGAAATCAGGTGTGTGGGGGGGGGGGGGGGTATTTCAGCTTACTGACAGCCCTGTTGATGTGGCTGAGGGGAGAGAGGGGAGAGAATTTAGTTTCCTGACAGCCTGGTGGATGAAGCTGTTTTTGAGTCTGGTGGTGCGGGCATGCAGGCTCCGATACCTTCTTCCAGAGGGCAGGAGGGTGAACAGACTGTGAGTGGGATGGCTGGCCTCGCTCACAATCCTGGTCGCTTTGCGGGTGAGGTGAGTGCTGTATGTGTGTTGCATGGAGGGGAGTGGGGCACCGATGATCTTTGCAACTGTGTTAACCACGCGCTGCAGGGCTTTCCTGCTGTATTCAGCGCAGCTCCCGCCCCACACGGTGATGCAGCTGAACAGGATGCTCTCAATGGTGCCTCGGTAGAATGTGCACATGATTGATGGGGGGGCTCCTGCTTGCTTCAATTTTCGGAGGAAGTAGAGGCGCTGATGGGCTTTCTTCGCCAGTGATGCAGTGTTGGTGGTCCAGGAGAGGTCGTCGCTGATGTACACCCCCAGGAATTTTGTGCCACTCACTCGCTCCACTGCCGCACCATCGATGGTCAGTGGTGGGTGCTCAGTGTGGCGTCTCCTGAAGTCAACAACAATCTCCTTAGTTTTGCTGACATTCAGCAGGAGGTTGTTGTTGCTGCACCACATGGTCAGAAGGTTGACCTCCTTCCTATAGCTGGTCTCATCGTTCTTAGTGATGAGACCCACCAGAGTGGTATCAGGCGCAAATTTCACCATGTGATTGGTGCTGTAGGTTGGTGTGCAGTCGTGAGTCAGCAGGGTAAAGAGCAGGGGCGAGAGCACACAGCCTTGGGGGGCCCCAGTGCTGAGTGTGATGCTGCTCGAGGTGTTATTGCCGACCCGTACTGTCTGTGGCCTCTCACTGAGGAAGTCCAGCACCCAGTTGCAAAGCGAGGTGCTGAGCCCCAGCTGGACCAGTTTACAGATAAGTTGTTGTGGGATGATGGTGTTGAATGCGGAACCAAAATCTAATAACAGCATTCTGACGTATGAGTCTGTTGTGTCCAGGTGGGTGAGGGCAGGATGAAGAGCAGAGCAGATCGCATCCTCGGTGGACCATTTGGCTCGATAAGCAACCTGGTAGGGGTCTCTGGTGGCTGGGAGGGAGGACTTGATGTGTGACATAACTAGCCGTTCAAAACACTTCATCACGATGGGGGTCAGTGCAACGGGTCGGTAGTCATTGAAGCAGGATGGAGCAGGTTTCTTTGACACAGGTATGATGATAGTGGCCTTGAAATGTGACGGAACTACAGCTTGCCTCAAAGAAATGTTAAAGACGTCAGTGAGGACATTCTTTAACTCCTCAGCGCAGTCCTTCTACACCCGGCCTGGAATGTTGTCTGGGCCTGTTGCTTTCCGTGGATTGATAGTGGCGATTCGGCGAATATCCTCTTCACACTGGCAGCGGACAGGCACAGAGCCTGCTCGTGGGGAGGGGGTGGAGTTTTTTTTGGGCTTGTGTTGTTAGTTACTTCGAACCGTGCAAAGAAGCTGTTGAGGTTGTTGAGCAGAGAGATGTTGTCATCGCAGATCTGTGGCGCGGGCTTGTAGTCCGTGATGGTCCGAATGCCCTTCCACAGGCTCCGCGTGTCTCTGCTATCTTTAAAGTGGCAGGTTAACTTTTTTGTATAGTCCTGTTTTGCTTTCCTGATGCCATGGGACAGGTTGGCTCTTGCTGTTCTCAGGCCAGTTTCCTCCCCAGCTTTGAAGGCGTTGTCTCTGGCCCTCAGTAGCCGATGGACATCCCCTGTCAGCCATGGCTTCTTGTTAGCCCGAGTGACGATGGTCTTTGTGTGAGTCACATAATCAATGCACGATGTAAGCGGTAACAGTGTCTGTGTATTCATTAATGTCAGTGTGGCTGTTGTATGTGGCTGCTTGTTTAAACATTTCCCAGTCTGTTGTTGCAAAACAGTCCTGAAGAGCAGAGGTGGCCCCCTCTGGCCCAACCTGGTCTCACGAAAATACGTGACACTGTCACGTTATTTTAATCTATTGTCCGTGATCAGGGACACGTATTTTCAAGATTTTCGTGTCAAAAAGCACAATTTTCAAACTGTCATTGCAACGTCCGCTCAGACACTGGACTTGCGAGGCATTGTCTGTGATAACTAACAATATGACAGCTTTTGGCCACCCGTTTCTACTTAAAATTGTCTGTGATAACTAACAATATGACAGCTTTTGGCCACCCGTTTCTACTTAAAATTAGTCTGTGATAACTAACAATACGATAGCTTTAGGCCACCCGTTCCTACTTTCGCCTTTGATTCTGAGAAATTGTAACAATTCACGGATATATTAAATGCAGGTGCGCTGCTCTGTAGGCAAACCGCGAAGGAAACAAGGGTAGCTGCTTCATCTGTTCATTTTAGAATGGTATGTCTTGATGTTTATTGTACCTAGCCATCTATTGTCTTGTTCTTGGCTATGTGAATGAAAGTCCGCGTCGATGCCTCGCAAGTCCAGTGTCCGAGCGGACGTTGCCATGACAGTTTAAAAATTGAGCTTTTGACACGAAAATTTTGAAAATACGTGTCCCTGATCACGAACAATAGATTAAAATAACATGACAGTGTCACGTATTTTCGTGAGACCGGGTTGTCTGGCCACACACGTACCTGTTTCCGGACCGGCTTAGTGATTTTTACTCTCAGCCTGTATGCTGGGATTAGCATCACAGTGATGTGATCAGAGAGTCCGATGTGTGGGAGAGGGGAGGCCTTGTATGCTCCCTTGTGTGAAGTGAAAACTTGGTCCAAAGTGTTTTCTCCTCTTGTAGGGAAATTGACATGCTTGTAGAGTTTTGGAAGGACAGTTTTTGGATTTGCATGGTTAAAATCTCCAGCGAGAATGGTGAATCCATCTGGGTGCGCTGTCTGTTGTTCACTGATGGCTAGATATAATTCACAAAGTGCCGCGTACCTGTCACTGGTGTTGGAGGTTGGGGGGATGTATACCGCAACCAGCAGAATCGCAGTAAACTCCCTCGGTAGGTAATAAGGATGGCACTTAATGATCATAACCTCCGCCAGAGGTGAACAGTGTTTACATACCACTACAGCATCACGGCACCACGCATCACGGATGTAAACACAGACCCCGCCCCTGCGGGTCTTGCCTCCGTGTATGAGGGCTCTGTCAGCTCTATAGCATGTCAGCTGTTCCAGTTGTACAGCGGAGTCGGGGATGTTGTCATTGAGCCATGTTTCAGTGAAAACAAGCATACAGCAGTTACTCACTGTCCGATTCGTTGACCGCAGCAGTCTGATATGATCCATTTTATTGTCCAAGGAGCGTACATTTGCTAGGATGATGGATGGTATGGCTGGGCGAGTTGGGCTAGCCGCTAGCCTAGCCCGGATACCTCCGCGCTTGCCCCTCTTCTGCTTCCTTGCACACCGCTTCCGAGGCTTCCTTTCCGTGGGAGGGGTAGCAGTCGAGTCCGGTGTAGTCTCAGTCCGGCGGAGTATTCCGAGCTCCCTTAGTGCCACTGCAGTAATGTCCACAACTTTGTGGATCTTGCTCTTGCAGATGTCTAGCAGAGCCTTTCGACTGTATTTGTAATACTCCAATATAGACATACGAGACGAACACGGAAAACTTTCGGACAAACACTTATTTAACGAACAAAACACTGCATGGTTGGGACAGAGAGAGGTCGCTGCATCTATGTGCGCCGCCATTTTCCATATCACTCTGCAAACCCGGCCTATTCAAATTGGCTATGCAAACTATGCAAACTTACCATACAAACTTGGGCCACGAATGGCAGCCACACGTCGCTCTCCAGAGCACCAGCCGTGTCCTTCTCTTTAAAGAAGGCATACAGTTTGTCCTGCGTCCGGTTTGTACCCTCGAAGGGGACCAAGCCCAGGTAATGGGGCTCTACTGGCAGCAGAGCTAAGGCAGAACAAATGTAACATCAACATGCTTGTGTGCCTTGGGACACGGGCGTGAAGATCAATGTTTGTCATGGTTAAACATGGATGCCACTCCTGAACCCATGGTGTCAGCTATTTGCATTTGCCTTCATACAAATATCATTAAGCTAATCTTGTCATGTGAGTTATCATTCATCTGAACTAGGAGGATAGAGAGACAGACTGTTTACCATTATCGGGCGCGGTGGGTCTGACCCGGTTCAAACCAAACTTGTAGATCCCAATGGAGTTCTCTGTGCTGGACTGAGTGACGTAGAGCACATGACTCCCTTGTGCCTCTGAAATATGAAAACCACATGGACAGAATTAGAGATCATACATAGAGGAGGGGCATGGTGGGTTTGGTTTTGGCATAGAGGTAATTAAAGGGCTCACGTCCTCTGGGGATTATATTAAAATAAGTAAATTAGCTAGTGAACAACCTCTTGCGCTGTGGAAATGTGCCTCCTTGTTTTTTCTGTATTCATTTACATGTGTTCATGAAAGACATTGGAAATCGATGCTAAAGGTTAGAGTGTAACGAGTGCTTCCTGGACAATTAATCCATTTTTATTGCTGCCAATTGTGAGTTTATCCACATTGGCAGCAGGTTGTGTTGAGATGAACACACTTTACATAAATGACAGAAGAACCGGTCTGACTGGGAGATAGCTTCCCCTAAATTTATAGAAAGACATGTGATCCTCCACATCACTGTAGAGCTGCACAGCTCAGCAATAGGTTAACTGAGCATCTGCGGCAGTGATCTCTGAAAGGTTGGCTAATGGATTCATTAACCTGAAGGTTCAGATAAATTCCACCCACTGGTGTGTCCCCTTGCCTCCTACTTTGTCCCGTACAGTAACATGGCCAAAGCCGATATGGGAAGCGTTGAATCACTGAGTTTTTGCAGACTATTTTGTCGTGGTGTTTCTGCTCAGCAGCGAGTACTGCCGAGTACTTCTGCCTCTCAGGATAATAAAGATCTTGATATCTTAGACCCCAGCCCCAGGCTTATTAAACAGCCAACCAGACACAGGATGGGTTTATGGGCACACTGAGGGACATTATTTGGGCGTTAAATATAATGATAATATCATTAATAAAGAAATTCTGTGACTAAATTATTTAAAGTTTGACGTTCCACTGTCAGCAGCAGTCAGTATAAACGTCATGCCTCACACAGCCTTCTTCTTGTGTGTATTTAAGTACTGAATTGAATTCTTGTAGCTTAAAATGTGTTCAGTGAATTCAATACCTTATTGAAGACCTTGTAGACTGCATGAGAGACTACAAGACCCAGTGCCAAGATGAACCCCAGTCCAACTAAAAACGACCTAAAGGCTCCGCGATGAAGAGCGAGGCTCAGGCTAAAGGGCTCTTTATGGTCCCATGTTCACGCACACAAGGGGGTTGTGGACCCCTTACGTCCTTGCCAACCCTCCTTGCGTCAACCGCAAGGGCCTGACGTTCGCCTCCCAAAAATTGTAACCTTCCGTCAAGGCGACGCAGCAGTAAGGGCCTTGATTGGCCCGCTCACTAAAACCCGACACAGAACCAAAACAGGTTCACGACTGCGTCAAAACTCTGTGTGGTCCTTGCGTTGTGTGAACGTGGGACCATAATCAGCCCTTTAAGGCTCACCGATAAAGAGCGAGGGCTCCCCGACCCGGAGGCGGTACTCATTGATGGTGCTGCTGATTCCCTCCAGACTCTTTGGGGCGCTGCACTTTGCAGATGGTGACAAACCCTGAAGTGAAATAGAGATACAAAGATAGAGATCCAGTGTGGCAATAATGTAAGATCTTTTCAAAGTCATTGATTTTTTTCCTTTGTAGATATTATGGGATTTGTTTTCCAAAAGAAAGAACATCGTTAGCATGCGTGATTACGCGATTAAACAGATAAAAGGTCCATCAAAGTGATGTCGGTCATCGTAATGGAGATGAGCTCCAGTTAGCAAACAGGTTGATTCCTTCTCTTCTGGTGGAAAACCAAGAACAATTCCTATAACAAATTCAACGAAAAACAAATATCTTGACTTGCATTTGACTAATTTGTTTACGTATGCAAAACCCGGCTTGTGTATTGTAATAATTCAGAGGGAGGTGAGGTGGGTTTGTTTTACCCTGATGTAGCAAGTCGTACTCGTTTCACTTGTCTCACACAAGAACACCTGGTTCTCCTTCAGTTTGTGCAGCACTGTGATGTTGTACGCATACGGCTGGAGAAGAAAACAAGGGACATTTAGTGAACTCAATAAGATGCTCTTCTTTTGAATAGCCTGAGATCACGCTCCAACTAAATGCATTAGGGGTTTTACGATACACGTATTTACCGAACCGTAAGGGTCCAGACACTTCTGGGTGGTTACAGTGCTAGGCCACGGTGCGTAAATGTGGCGTAGCGTTAATATGGCGAATGTAAAGGCTTGTTTTGCGATGCAGAATTTAAAACTTGAAGTCGGAGTTCAGCCCGGACCGTTGAGCCAAACTACTCCGACTCCGTAATCCGACTCCATAACTACGGAGACCCATCGATCATTGGCAGTTTTCCAAAATATCGAGTTTTGCAAACCCAGCTCACGACACTTTTAGTTTATTTTCAATTTGTAAAGGTGTGTTATTTGTATTGCTATATCTATATGTAAGGAAACGTTTTGAATAATATTTTATATGTTTAGTTTTGCATTTAGTCAGTTTGAGTTGTCTATTGTTGTTTTACGACCGATTAATGCCGTAACTTGTGGTTCTGCGCATGACATGCTTACAACGTTGGTTATTTAGAACAGAGAAGTTTGTAGGTGTGGATCGAAATAAGTTTTTGACCGTCGTCGTCGTGTTTCCTTAGCATGTTCTATTGGATGAACATGTGAAAGCAAAAAGGGATCATAACTTTGAACATCTATTCGGTATTGGACCGGAGAACATGTAAACTTGGATTACCTGATGTTTTTGTTTTTTTGGATAAATAAACCCTGCACAAGTTATCCTGCTTCCTCGTGAGTTCTATGGTTTTTTTGGAATAAGATTGGATACGACACACGCGTCAAAGCATTGAATGACAATAACCTACAAACTATATGGCCTTTATGGTTAGTGGGCCATAACAACACTATTTCAACAACCCTTGTCTGGGAATTCAGAAATGCCAATGCCATAACCAAGTCTATTGGTGTTTTCATTGCTGCTGATCTACGGCCATTCTCTCATTCGTTGTTGATATCAAGCAGTTTTTTTTTAAATTTTCCCCTTAACTATGAACCCTACCGTCCTGTACCGTACCGTGACTTCAAAACCGAGGTAGGCCTACATACCGAACCGTGACTTTTGTGTACCGTAACACCCCTTAAATGCATGATTCTGTTTATCTTGCTATAATTGTGGTGTAATACACACTTTAACTTGAGGACTGCTGCCTTCACATCGGCTTCCAAGAGTCTGGAAAGGAAGATAAGAGATGTGTGCATCATGAAGATATGGAGACAACCGACAAACAAGAACACCTTTTGAAAGTATTCAACCAAAAGAAGTGAGGTGGGGGGTGCGGGGGATCAACTGGTCTGCACACAACAACCATTGTAGGCTGTTCATATTATATACACACAAAGTAACAAGTCTAAACTGAATTAAACATGCATTCATCTTTTTTTGATATGCATGGATGCAAAAATACACATAAAGTATAAACGTAATGCTTTTTATATTTTGTTCATAACATTAATATGATCTTTATTCTCTATGTGAAGAATGGATTGCATTTTATAAGTGTAGCCCTTTGGAAATTGAGGCCTAACTATTAAAAGTTGATTGATTAATAAATAGGAATTAATAAATAGTATAAATAGAAGCATAAGTAGAATAAGTTCATTCATAGAATAAATAGGAATTAAAAGGTTAAACTATGCATATGTATGATATGGCAGAGGTTCATACAGTTCATGCATTGTTATTTACATGATGTAAATTGTATTTTGTTTTCTTTATCAATATGTTCATGATGCAGGGAATGTTTTAAGAATGTTTTATTTTAAATACCGTGTACAAAGAAATTCAAATGTAAAGTTTGCATTTTGTTTATTTTCTAAGCCAATGAGAAACGAGTGTAAGGTGAAGGGTCATGACGATGTGTGGGGAACGAAAGGAGAGAACGAAAGGGGAACCACGGGAGGAGACATGTTGAGATGAGCTCCATGACACAGCTATAGTTTACTTGCGTAAAACACTCAGTAAAGCACTACGGTTGTTAAATGACGACAACGACTAGTGACTGTTACGGAAGCATTGTACAGTAGTGTAGTTGTGTTATGGTGCCTTAATTCGAGAACTCGGACTGAACCACTGAAGAGCACCAGGAAGCTAACTCGGCTAGAGTTAGTTTATTAGTCGTGGACTTTGCTCAAGGTGTCCAGCTCGGACGTCTGTAATGCGCATCGTTTGGACTACTCGGCTTGAAGCACGAGGAGGACCGGGGGACGGAGGAGTCCACCGGACAAGGGACTACTCGGGTCACCGGACATGTCGGCTGACGGTTTGGAGGACGTCTCACCTTTCCGCCGGCTCGGCACGCACGCGGCCAGGACGGCGGCCATTAATTAGTTTTCGGCATATTGGCGCGAAGTAGCCTTTGTGTTTGTGGCTTCTACGACCCCATGCTTCGTATCAGGCCTGCACCATATGACTCGGTAACTCATTGGGTACCCAAGGTATTATTTAGTTTTATTACACGGCTCTATTGAATGCTGCTCTCTGATTGGTCCAGCGCTGCGTTCTGCGGTCTGTTATTTCTGTATAACGGACCGTCGTCATGTATAACAGACCGTTGCTAGGGACAGCGCTCTGATCCCTGGCAACATACTATAGATCCTTGTCACGTACACGTCCCATATATTACAGGACAACAACGCCAAATTCAATTATAAATATGCTACTAAATAAAAACTTTACCGACGATTCCTGTGGTCGCTGCGGGAATCATTGTGGGTTATTATCTATTGTTTATTATTTATTTCACTCGTAAAGCCGTGTAATAAGCGGGATAATGTATAGTTCGGAGGGTTGTTATGGAGAAATAAACCCAGACAGGTTGTATGGAACCCCGACGCGGAAGCGGGAGGGTCTCACATACAACCTGAAGGGGTTTACTTCTCCATAAACACCGAACAAACTATAAAATACTTTACTTATACCATGGTCTGGGTGGAATACTCGATTCTGATTGGCTGAAGGGTGTGGGTTAAAAAGTGATAATGCACACCTAGGAAAGACGTTCCGTCAAATTGCCTGATGACAGTTCTAAATTATTGCGCTGGCTCAAGCGCTAGATGGTAACCGTGGCAACAGAGACTCCAACGTTTTTTCAACAGCAAGACATCAACAGCAAGACAGAAAAAACATTAGTGATTTTATCATTTCTTTTAATTTATTTGTTGAGTTTGACACAACTTGAGAAGACTGGGATGCAGCAGCAGAAGAAAAAGAGAGAAGAGAATGTGAAAAGAAAAAGGAGAAGGAGGAAGCGACACAAGGAAGTGGTGACACCGGGCACACGGCACGTTGCTTGGCAACGCCTGCATACGGGAGATATTAAATAGTTCCGCTCGACTTGTAATAGATTTTAACTCTAAAAACACATTAAATTTAGCCTATTATTAATTTTGTTTAGATATTTCTATCTTTCGTAGCGTAGGTGACCATGGTATAAGCGGGATAATGCCCTTCGAGGTGTGCATTAACAGAAATTAATCGGACTTTCGCGGAAGCAACCGTCCTCCGCTCCGCGGTCGTTCCGATTAATTTCTGTTAATGCACACCTCGTCAGGCATTATCCCTTACTTTAATGCACATTTGCACATCTGTTAATGCACACATCGGACTTCCGCGGAAGCAAACCTTTCGCCTACGCCTCCGCGTCGTCCGATTAAGTAAGGGATAATGCCCGACGAGGTGTGCATTAACAGAAATTAATCGGACAACGCGGAGGCGTGAACCGTCCGACGCGAAGCGAGGCAGACGGTTCCGATTAATTTTCTGTTAATGCACACCTCGAAGGGCATTATCCCGCTTTATACCATGGTCACCTACGCTACGAAAGATAGAAATATCTAACAAATTAATAATAGGCTAATTTAATGTGTTTTAGAGTTAAAATCTATTACAAGTAACTGAGTAACTCACAAGTAACCTACAGTAACTGCATGTAGCCTACCATTTTTCATTTGGGCATATAGATCTGTTCACTATTAAAATCGGGCATATCAAATGGAGTCCCATTGTTTTTTTTTTGCTTTTTTGTCGGTTACAACCTACAGCAGAGGGTTGTTTCGAAAACCGCAACAACTTGCTTACTGCTTTACTACCTACTAAATATTTGGCTTACTTCTCGAATCCTTAAATAATGATTGAGTAATCCATCTTGAGTTAATCGACGTTCATAAGACCGTCCGTACTTAACCACCTCACAGAGTGACGTGAATCAAAATGACGTGTCAATAACCTACCGGCGGGCGCCGTTAATAATATTAGAAATAAATATATATAAACGCCACATTTAACGTCACAGTACACCTTAACCTGAGGATTTGCGGTGATATGTTAAACAATTATTTAACAATTATTAATAAAAATGATTAATTATTTTATATTATTCTTTTCTATTCTGATTTTACCGCGTTATGTCCTAATGCTAGATTGCCAGTTAATACAGTTAATACAGAATATATACTTACCTACAGATAAATAGACCGTAGATGATAGATTTAGTAAGAAGAATAAACAGCCTTCTTATATTTCCATTTTTGATGAAGATTTTATATATTTTCCAATCATTTTGATAGATTTGTTAATTTATTGTTTATCATCGCGTATCCGTCGTTCGTAAAATGTACCTGACCAGCCGTAGGAGAGCCGCAGCAGCACGGAGACGGAAGGAGGGAGTCAGCTCGCCGTTCGGTACATGGTTGCCGTGTACGGACATTTATGTTGTGGCACTGAAGATAAGGATCCCTACTTTGTTAGGTAAACTGTATCAAAGTGGCCGTCAACAATGATAAGAGTATGGCAATCCTAAAATTACTATCTATTTGAGCGTCTAGAACACCGCCATTTTCTCCTCACAGACTAATAATGAGAAGACCTAGTTGATAAAGAATAAATGTTCATTGTTAATGTAATACTGATCAATACACTTGATATGAATACTAATTCATAATATGGCAGAAACCGTAGGAAGAGCATTTCACAGGCTATAAGAACAGGAACAATTAAATAAATAATCTAATACTAGCTATACATAGTAAGATAAAATAGATAATGAATAAATCATTATTAACGCAGTACACAAATAATTTTGATGTGATTAAATGCTTTAATATATTAAGAACATACATTTTAAATAAACAATGAACAAATATACGATAACATAACTAAATCCATAAATTAAATCATTTAATTATATATATTTCAATATCATGTTATTACTGCCCCCCTTTACTCTTTAATAAATCCTTCAGAATTATCTGCAACAAAAGAGGAAAACGGTTCAAATAGACTTTATTTAATATTTTTTGTGTTATGGCCTCTAAGAGGGCAAGCGCCTTTCCTCCCTGGCATATTTTCCCTGTCCCTCTCCGCTCTCTCCTCTTCTTTCCTCTCTTTGCCTCGCATCCATCCATTCTCGCCACTCTCTCTCTCTCCTTCTGTCTTCCTCTCTCTTTCTCTCTCCTTCCTCTCTTCTCTCTGTAGATCTCTCTCTCTTTCTGCTCCTCTCTCTCTTCCGCTCTCCTTCCTTTTCCTCTTCCTTCTCTTCATTTTTCCGTAACATAGAGAAGAGCCACTCCTGCTCCCCGTTCGTTTGGAGCACGGAGTGGGACTCCCCTCTTCCTCCTGAGGAAGGCCACTGCAGCAGGTTTGTTCCCATGGCTGAGGAGATGGGGTTTGGTGGAATTGATCGCTGGGCGGTGCCCCATCACCTCATCCATGAGAACAAACCACTTCCAGTTTGTGCTGCAGTGGCCTCTCCTCCCTCTGTGCTTACGCCGTCCTTTGTGCTTTCAATTCCTAAAACAAAGAAACATCTGATAACTATGATTCACAGGTTACAACGTTAGTTCGCTGTGGCCTTTTTTTATTCAATCAGTTACGTATGTGGTTTACTGGGATCTGAAATGCACTATACAAGCCTCCAGATTTTCTTTTGAAGAGATTACGGAATAAACAGTTTTCCTTTTCAGGAGCTTTTCTTTTTAAAGGCAAGCTAAGTAGAAATATGATACCTGGACTCACCTTATGATATTTGTTTTAAATTCTCCCACTTTTTTTTTTGCCTAGAGAGGCCTCTACTTTCCCCCCAGCTTCCATGTCTTTATATAGGTCCTACACAAATAACATTGGTCAAATTAGCTAACTTATGAAAGGGGCAACTAAACTAACTCGTCTCATCCAATAGCCTATTTTTTACAAACACACTTCCATGAGAGCACAAAGGTAACCCTCAACCCTATTGATATATTTTCGTGCCTCTATTATAAAACGTAAGATGACACATAGAAATAACACAATTGAAAAGTGGTGTCTTACTGAAATCCGGACATGGAGGCATTTGCGCCTCCCCGTGAAGAAACACAATCATTGGCCCCTCTCCACCTGAATAAGTGCCTCGTGTCTTCATCAGTCCCTTAAACGATCATAACGCACATACTTGTTATCGATGGTAGCGGGGGATAAGAAACGCAGCGTGGTGACATTAATTAATTAAAACTACGGTGATATCACTTGCATTACTGTTACCCGTTTTATTTACATGCCTATTATAGCTATCAACAGGCTGACCCTTTAGTCATCAAGAACGGTAACTTTAAACACATGTTGGACTAACAACAAAGCTACGTTCATTCCTAAAAAATCTAATCAATCAAATATATGTTGACCACATTACGATCGGTAATATAGACGATTCACTTACATCGGTATGGCTGTTGGCTCTGCTGCGGGCTCCGTGTTTAGCGCCATTGCTTCCATTTTCTTTTTTGAATAGACGCAGTGCATTTGGGGCAGTTGAGTACGTCTAGTAAGCTAGCGATGCTTACTTCAAAATCTTTCCGGAAGTAGAAGACATTCGGATACTACTCGCTTACCTAAGCTCGCTTACTAATTCTCGCTGCTATTACTCAATTTGACGTCATAGTTAGTAAAGCGTTAGTAATGCAAGTATGCAGGTTTCGAACACACCCCCGTGTTACAACCTACCGTTAGTGGGGTACTTAGGAGGTTCAGGTTGTAACAATTGTAACAGTGTACATTGTATTTGGTCATAATCTCACAATTGCGTAGATATAGGTTGAGGAGTTTTAAATGGTTGCCACTTGTAGACCAAATGGAGTACTTAATTAAAAACAAACTGAATTAAATAATCACCAATTAAATAATGATTGGGACCTAACTGTGATGTTTGTTTCCTGGGTAAAGTCGAGAGAATTCGCAGTTGTTGATTCTGTTTTCATAATCACTTTATCTGCTCCATCGTCGACCAGTTGTATATGGCCTTTTTTTGTGCGGTAGCAGTAAATGCGCTTACTATATATATTGCAATCAAACAAAAATAATGGTAATTACTAGTTGTATGGTGTTGTATTGCTCGATATTATTTTGTAAATGATGATAACAAAACAAATATAATAGCCTACAATGTGGAACTCCAGCCTTGGACCCGGTGATCTGTGGGCTTCTCTTAATTGGCAGAAACAGATATATTGCGAGTGAATAAATATATCATTTCCCATGATAGGAGCATATTATTTACTTGGTGTCTCTGGGTCTGTTTTGGTCGTCGGTTTCTTACTGCTTCTCCACATACTAATGACTTGTCAACTCTCGCTGCGCAGGGGAGGGGGAGGGGAGGCAAAGCGAGCGCGAGGGAGCGACGAGCGCGAGGGCGAGCGTGAGGC
>OLKM01002345.1:50526-73180 GCA_900291075.1 Melanogrammus aeglefinus | reverse complement strand
GTGTGTGTGTGTGTGTTGTGTGTGTGTGGTGTCGTATGTGTTGTGTGTGTGTGTGTGTGTGTGGTGTGTGTGTGGTGTGTGTGTTGTGTGTGTGTGTTGTATGTGTAGGCTGTACAAAGGGACCTCAGGGTACTGCAGTGTGCACCGGGGCAGCGCATGTCGCAGCGTCCTGCCAGATGATTGGCTCGTCTACTTTAACTCCTCCCAATCGGACCCCGAGGGCGCGCAGGACTTCCTGGTTCAGAGCTGGTGGGCGGAGCTAGAGACCCTGAGCACGCTCTGTAGGCCCGTTGCTCGCTCCCTCCTCTGCCACCTCTCCTTCCCAGACTGCAACCCTACTGGACTCGGCCCCGCCCCCAAACCACTCTGCAGGTAACCATGGTAACAGCATAGAGAAGAGTACAGTAGTTGAGAGGGAAGAGACGGATGGAGAGCAGGGTGCATTTGGTGCGTTTGGGCAAAATGGCTTCGTCGAACTCCAATCCATAGAGGTATAATATGGGATGGCGTTTCACCTGAACAATACTTTAAAAAAACAAGTTAATTTGTTCTTTAAAGGGTTTGTAGGAGAGGTTGAAATTGTTTTTGATGTCGTTGTCATATGTGACAAGTTACAACCAAAGTAAAGGTTAGAGAACCATTTCATCTTAATGTGACAGCTTGTGTGTATATTAGGGTGGAACCGTACTAAGGGTGACTTGTTTACTTCCGTTAGTTCCCCCGTAGACAGGAGAACCCTGAATTAAAACTTTAGAACTGCTTGTTCTCCAGGAGAACCCTGATTCAAACTGTAGTTCTTGTTCTCCAGGAGAACCCTGATTCAAACTGTAGTTCTTGTTCTCCAGGAGAACCCTGATTTAAACTGTGTTTGTCCCCAGGGAGCACTGCGAGGCGGTGAGGGGTCTGTACTGCCAGAAGGACCTCCTGGGGAGACCTCAGGGTCTCTACACCCCCCTGAACCCCCAGACCCCCCAGGCCCCTCAGACCCTCCACACCCACAACCATCTGCTGAGCAGCTGCCAGGGCCTGCCCAGCCTGGACACCGACCCTGACGCCTGCACACACCTCGCCTTCCCCGGTGTGAACACCAAAACACCACCTCTCCCTTCGCCCTCCTCCTGCTCTCTCTCTTCTCTCTCTCTCCTTCCTCCTCCTCCTCCTCCTCTCCTCTCCTCCTTACTCCTTAGACTATTCTTCTCTTCCTCCTCCTTCTCGCTCTCCTCTCCTTCTCCCCCTCCCCTCCTCCTCCCCCTCCACTCCCGCCTCTCCTCTTCCCCCTCCTTTCTCCCCCTCCCCCTCCTCCCCTCCTCCTCCTCCTTCTCTCTCCTCCTCCTCTCCTCCTCCTCTCTCCCCTCCTCCTCCCCCTCCTTCTTATTACATTTTTACATTGTGACTATATATTATTTTAAGGGATTTTTATCTTTTCTTATTTCAGATGTGAATGAAGATCAGGTGACCAGTGAGTTGACCTTCATGGAGCTCAGATGTGGACAGACACTGAACCAGACGTGACGTGAAATGAATGTGTTTGGTGTCCACAGCCACGTGCTACAGGGACCGCGGCCGGTTCTACGCAGGTCAAATCAACTCCACGGCCTCTGACGTGCCCTGCCAGGCCTGGAGCCAGCAGGTACCAGGCCTCCCCCACCCTGCCAGTGCCCCATGCTCACCCTGACCCATGACCTTTAGTGTTTCATTAAATCTTCATGACGAATGGGTGGAATTATTGCACGTGAAACAACGTCAACACGTCCATAAAAGTGCAAAGGAAAGCAGTTCCCCAAATAAAACATAATCCACACAACATGAACCCAGGACTCCGCCTTAAAGCCATGAAGACAAAGGGCGTGTGTGTGAACACTAATTGATTCCAGAGGCAGGAAGTGACACAACACGCCCTTCCCTCTTTGCTGACTTAGCACACACACACACATACAAGCACACACACACACACACACATACACACACATTAATACACACCGGGAACACCCACTAATTTATCTCACTCTATGCATAAATGTATCTGTGTGTGTGTTTGTGCGTGTGTGTTTTTGTGTGAGTGTTTTTGTTTATTCTGTGTGTGTGTGTGTGTGTGTGTGTGTGTGTGTGTGTGTGTGTGTGTGTGTGTGTGTGTGTGTGTGTGTGTGTGTGTGTGTGTGTGTGTGTGTGTGTGTGTGTGTGTTCTGTGTGTGTGTGTGTGGGGGTGTTCTGTTTGTGTGTGTGTGTGTGTCCTTGTTTTTTGTTTATCCTGTGTGTGTGTTTGTGTGTGTGTGTGTGTGTGTGTGTGTGTGTGTGTGTGTGTGTGTGTGTGTGTGTGTGTGTGTGTGTGTGTGTGTGTGTGTGTGTGTGTGTGTGTGTGTGGGGGTGTTCTGTTTGTGTGTGTGTGTGTGTGTGTGTGTGTGTGTGTGTGTGTGTGTGTGTGTGTGTGTGTGTGTGTGTGTGTGTGTGTGTGTGTGTGTGCTTGTTTGTGTGTGTGCTGTGTGTGTGTGTGTGTGTGTGTGTGTGTGTGTGTGTGTGTGTGTGTGTGTGTGTGTGTGTGTGTGTGTGTGTGTGTGTGTGTGTGTGTGTGTGTGGTTCTCCAGGCCCCCCACCAGCACTTCCTCTCTGCAGTGGTCCCAGAGTTGAGGAGGTCAGAGAACCAGTGCAGGAACCCTGGAGGGACCCGGGAGCGGCCCTGGTGCTACACCAGCCAGCCCTCACTACGCTGGGAGTACTGCCCCGTCCCCCGCTGCGGACACACAGAGACAGGTACCCGTCTCACTGTCTGAGCTGTAGAGATCCCGGTGGCTGTCTCTCTGTCTGAGCTGTAGAGATACCAATACCTTTCTCACTGTCTGAGCTGTAGAGAGCCCGGTGGCTGTCTCTCTGTCTGAGCTGTAGAGAGCCCGGTGGCTGTCTCACTGTTTGAGCTGTAGAGAGCCCGGTGGCTGTCTCACTGTTTGAGCTGTAGAGAGCCCGGTGGCTGTCTCACTGTCTGAGCTGTAGAGAACCCGGTGGCTGTCTCACTGTCTGAGCTGTAGAGAGCCTGGTTGGCTGTCTCCTTGTTTGACCGCTTTGGGCTGTAGAGAGCCCGGTGGCTGTCTCACTGTCTGAGCTGTAGAGAACCCGGTGGCTGTCTCACTGTCTGAGCTGTAGAGAGCCTGGTGGCTGTCTCACTGTTTGAAGCTGTAGAGAGCGGATGGCTCTCCTGTCTGAGCTGTAGAGATCCGGTGGCTGTCTCACAGTCTGAGCTGTAAAGATTGCTAGGCTGTCTCACTGTCTGAGCTATACAGAGATGGTAGCTGTCTCCCTGTCTCGGCCTGTGATCAAGCAGGTACTGTCTAGTTAGAGTACAGGTAGAATGTTCTTACCTTTCTTGTTGTAAAATTTTGAATAGTATAACTATTCTTTACAACTTCATGTTTTTTGTAACACGATGCTCTAGCTTGTAACACTACACTGTAACTTTGTGTAACTCTACGTTGTACCTTGTAACACTACACTGTAACTTTGTGTAACTCTACGTTGTGCCTTGTAACACTACACTGTAACTTTGTTTAACTCTACGTTGTACCTTGTAACTACACGTTGTAGTTTGTAACTCTACGCTGTAGTTTGTAATTCTTCGCTGTGACTTGTTGTAACTCTACGCTACAACTCGCTGTAACCCCGGGCTGTAGCTCGTTACTCTGCACTGTAACAGGTTGTAACTGTAACTGTAACTTCTTGTAACTCTGCGCTGTAACGGGTTGAACGGTGACTTGTTGTTTTAGTGGTGAACACAGAGCCGGTTCCCCAGCAGACGGCGGTGGTTCCTTCATCCTCGGTCTCTCCAGCGTACTCCATGTCCATCATCATCATCCTCCTCAGTACCCTGGCCATCACAGCCTTCTTCTCCATCATCATCCTCGGCTGCAGACGTCACAGGAAGCAGTGGAGGAACAGGAAGCGGTGAGAGTTGTTTGGCTGTCTGTCGATCAGACAGACAGTCTGCCTGTCTGTCTGTCTGCCTGCCTCTTTTCTATCGTTCTACCTGTCTATATGTTAGCCACCCCTGTTTCACCTCGCCCGCGCCCCTGCTCCAGGGAGTTGGAGACCCCGGCTCTGAGCGCACTGCCCTCTGACCTTCTGCTGGACCGTCTCCATGCCAACCCCATGTACCAGCGTCTCCCCCTGCTCCTCAACTCCAAGCTGCTGGCGCTGGAGTTCCCCCGCAACAACATCCAGTACGTCAGGGACATCGGCGAGGGCGCCTTCGGACGAGTCTTCCAGGCCAGGTGAGAGAGAAGGAGGGGAGGGAGGGAGGAGGGAGGTAGGGGCTGGTGGGAGGAGGGGGGGAGGAGGGAGGGAGACAGGGAGGGAGGGACTGGTGGGAGGAGGGAGGAGAGAGGGAGGGAGGGCAAGATGGAGGGGCTGGAGGGAGGAGGGGAGGGAGGGAGGGATGTGAGGGAGGGAGGGAGGGAGGGAGGGAGGGAGGGAGGGAGGGAGGGAGGGAGGATGGAGGGATGGATGGAAGGAGGATGAGAGGGAGGGAGGCAGCTAAACAAACTTTGTTTTGTGTGTTTGTGTGTGTGTGTCTTCGTGTGTGGTAGGGCTCCAGGTCTGTTACCCATGGAAACCTTCACCATGGTAGCGGTGAAGATGCTGAAGGAGGAGGCGTCGTCGGACATGCAGAAGGACTTCCAGAGGGAGGCAGCTCTCATGGCCCAGTTCCTTCCACCCCAACATCGTGCGGCTGCTAGGTCTGTCTGTCTGTCTGTCTGTCTGTCTGTCTGTCTGTCTGTCTGTCTGTCTGTCTGTCTGTCTGTCTGTCTGTCTGTCTGTCTGTCTGTCTGTCTGTCTGTCTGTCTGTCTGTCTGTCTGTCTGTCTGTCTGTCTGTCTGTCTGTCTGTCTGTCTGTCTGTCTGTCTGTCTGTCTGTCTGTCTGTCTGTCTGTCTGTCTGTCTGTCTGTCTGCCTGCCTGCCTGCCTGCCTGCCTGCCTGTGTGTGTGTGCTGACCTCTCGGTGTGTGTCCTATGTGTTCCAGGTGTGTGTGCGGTGGGGAAGCCCATGTGTCTGATGTTTGAGTACATGGCTCAGGGGGACCTCAACGAGTTCCTGCGCCGCCGCTCCCCCAGCCGCTCCGTGCGGACGCTGAGCCGGGCCAGCCTGTCGGGACGCAGCTTCTCCTCGGAGCTGGAGGCGGGGATCCTCTCCTGCGCCGAGCAGCTGTCCATCTCCCAGCAGGTCGCCGCGGGGATGGCCTACCTCTCCGAGAGGAAGTTCGTCCACCGCGACCTCGCCACGCGGAACTGCCTGGTGGGCGAGGACATGACGGTGAAGATCGCCGACTTCGGCCTCTCCAGGAACATCTACTCGGCCGACTACTACAAGGCGGACGAGAACGACGCCATCCCCATCCGCTGGATGCCCCCGGAGTCCATCTTCTACAACCGCTACACCAGCGAGTCGGACGTGTGGGCGTACGGCGTGGTGCTGTGGGAGGTGTTCTCCCAGGGCATGCAGCCCTACTACGGCATGGCCCACGAGGAGGTCATCTACTACGTCAGGGACGGACACATCCTGGGCTGCCCCGAGAACTGCCCCCTGGAGCTGTACAGCCTGATGAGGCTGTGCTGGAGCACACAGCCCTCCGACCGGCCCAGCTTCTGCAGCATCCACCGCATCCTGCAGCGCATGCACGCCAACGTGCAGCCGGGCTCGCCCAGCGCACACCGAGACGCGGCCGACACACACTCCAACACCCTCAGCATGCACCACAGCGTGCACCCCAACACACCCGGTACCCACCGAGGCGCGTGTGACACACACTCAAGCACACCCAACACACACTCAAACACTATCAGCATGCAGCCAAGGTGTGTGTCGCCCAACACACCCCAGGAGACGCCCGGCATGGCCCAAAACATACCTTACATGTACCAGGAGATGCCCCCCATGCTCCAAAACATACCTTACATGTACCAGGACACGCCCACCATGCCCCAGAACATACCGAACATGTACCAGGTACACACCAACACAAACAACTTAGCCATCATAGAGACAGAGCTGGAGCCTGAATGCTAGAACTGTTTCCTCCCCCCCCCACCCCCATTTCTCTCTGAAGGAGGAAGTAAGGAAGAGGAGGGAAATTTGTGTTCCGACCCTAGAATTCGCGATGACGCTATACTTGCAGAAGTACATGAAATACTCCCATCAGCAGAGATCAGTTAGTTCACCATCAGAGACAACTTTCAGACCTGCCGCCAGATGGAACATCTGGAACTATCAGCACATCTGGAACCATCAGAGCACATCTGGAACCATCAGAGCACATCTGGAACCATCAGAGCACATCTGGAACCATCAGAGCACATCTGGAACCATCAGAGCACATCTGGAACCATCAGAGCACATCTGGAACCATCAGAGCACATCTGGAACCATCAGAGCACATCTGGAACCATCAGAGCACATCTGGAACTATCAGAAAACATCTGGAATTTTCAGAGAACACGTGGAACCATCAGAGATCATCTGGAACCAGATTGGTCAGTGGCATTCACCTGTGGTTAATGGATAACTTGGACTTGTTTTCACATCCCCGGTGGTCTAGAGGTCCTGACACACTGGGCCGCCCATCAGCCGTCTGACAGTGTTGGGCCGTCGGTGAGTGTCTGTGGCCCTGGTCTCATCAGTGTGCCCCCACACTGTTTGCACTGGTCTGCCCCTTTTCTGATGTTTTTAGGCCGACTCAGCAGGGTGAATCAGGTCTGGAGAGAAATGACTCTGTTTAGCTTTAGCAAATCAATGCACAAGAAGAGAAACTGAATTCAGCAAAGCAACGACTTCATCAAGAGGGCACAAAGAAAAAGATGGTCTAATTTTTCCACTTCATCAATCATTCATCATCTTCACCTGCTCTCGGTTAGAAGTACACTTAACCGATGCTAAAACGTGGTCATTGGTTCTCTAAATCACTGGCCGCATTTTCCTGAGATAGTGTTATAGCGGGAATCTACTTATTTCACATTGTTTTCCCTAAAAGGCAATGTTTATATAACTTGTTTTAATTACAGTGTATCCAGAACCAAACCCATTCACGCAGCGCAATGTTGTTATAGGAAGTACTACACTAGGCTACTAAATGAAATAAGCTTGGAGATAATTAATGAAATGCTCAAAAGTACACCTAACGTGGACATTGTGTCTAGCTTAAAAAAGATGTTACACTCCACTGTTGCATACCGCTGTTTGTTTGTTCTTGTATTTAAAATCAACTCAATTGTGGCGATGAAAAAATTTAACTATATCCACTTTCTGGGTCTCTAGCCACTTATAGCCACTTATGTCCAGGCTTATTTCATTAGCTGTGTCTTAGGTCATATGTAGCTATATAGAAGCAAAGGTTTGTTATATTATGAAACCTTCTGATCAAGAGTGGTGTGAAATGGGAGGAAAAGACAGATTTTTATATATCTGCAGTCCTTGCTCTTCCTGTGTTCCTTTTTTTTCAAGACGAATGTGGACTACCGCCACCTGCTGGTGGGGAGAGGTATTTCCTCTCACACAGGCCAACAACGTACTTGCTGGTTGGCAGTTGGCTGTATAGTAGTCTTTGTGTTGTGTTCAGGAGCAACTTTTTGGCTAAGCCCGAGGCGATGCGGGGAAACGCAGTCAATCTTCGTCAAGGCTAGTTCTGTGACGTTGGTATGGTGTGTCAGGGACTTTATTGTTTCAATGCAGAATTATTTTTTGTATAATTGGTCCAGTGTTGAACGCTAGCAAATTGTATATTATATTGCCATATTGAGTAAAGGTTGGTTATGATTTTGTCTTGAGATGTTTAACTTAAATAAAAATATAACCAACGCCCCATGATTGTAGCTAATTAAAGGATTTAGCCCGTTTGCTAAGATCCCAGAGATTTCCTAAAGAGGGCAATTCTTCTCACGTACTCGTATTGGATAAAACAAAGAAACAGCTATAGGAGTGACTAAACACTAGGCAGCTTTTTTGCTGAGCGACTCCAACACTAGGGCACAGGCTGATGATGTTGAGACCGGTTTGAAGGATAAATGATTCAGGTGTTACATGCTGCCATGTAGGTGATCTTGAGTGTGTGGGGATGGCTGGTTCCTCAATTTACAAAAGCGTCTACACCGCTAGAGGGGGTGAGTTGAACAATCATGGCTGATTCCGTAACTGACAGTCAATGTCAACAATTAACTTGAACTTGAACTTGTTTATATGCTGCCTTTTACCTCTGAAGATGTTGCAGCTGGGAATGACGTCACACCCGAGTAGACTACATTCCAGTACAACAAGTCCTTGAACCAAAATGATACTGTAAGCTATACCAGTTGATAACAACACATTGTGCTGTAGTTTGTCCCCACATAGAAGTTGGACAGTAGGCCTACTGTGTGTACGACTTAATGAGAAACAAATAAGCCACAACTACTAAAAAACATTATTTTACTCGAACTTTAAATCTTGTTCTTTTCTTTTCTTTGTTGATGCATGGATAAGGGCGCCTTGCACTGGCCTATATTGTGAAAGTTGCCTGTAGTAACTTCAGCATCAATAATAAACAGCACCGCGAGTCAAGTGTCAACTCATAAGGGCCTTTGATGGATTCATGAATTTTATACGTGTCTTTATTTTGGCTGTAAATGTACAGTTATAGGTGATAGCTTACAAGTTAGGGTCATCTTCAAACATTGATATTTTAAAGAATGCACACCCACTTCCACTCCTAGCCCAAAACACATTTCTTAGGCTGAATTAAAGACTTCTTGCTAGAGCCTTCTAGAAAACTTATTTCTAAAGCCTTTTGTCTTTTCTGGGCTACTGTAGAAACATGGTGGCCCCAATAGAAGAGGACCTGCTCCCTTTGTAGATACAAATGGCTCATTCTTAGGTAACAACAACTATTTTCGTGGGATTATACACTTATTCAAACTAATGAATATTACATTTCATTTCTGCCATTCCGCTAGATGCCACTAAATGCAACACTTTAAGCAATGAGCCATGTTTGTAGCTTCAGAAAAGTGCCATGTTGGATGTTTTAAGCAACATGCCATGTTTTACGTTTCAGACATGTGCCATAGATTGAGTCATGTCCCATGTTTCCACTTAAAGATATGTTTGTAGCTAAGTGGTTTGATTCATCTTTTAGCGGTGAGGACATAAATGAATCACTCATATCCCTCTTCAGCACAACAGCAGCTGCAGACCTTCAGAGTAGACGGACTACAACTCCCAGCAGCCTCTCTCATTTAGAGAGAATGCAGAGTTATAGTTTGACCTACAACTCATCCCTAGTTTAGCCTGACATAGTTGCACTCTGTGTGTGTTTTTCTGTTTGTGTCCAAACAGTTGTGTTTATCCTTTCTTCTCTGTCCTCCTCCATTATACTTCATCATCAGTCCTCCCTGTTCATTCCACATTTCCTCGCCTTTCCTCCCTAAATGTCATCATTCCTTTCCTCCTCCTTCCCCCTCCTCCTCCTCCTCCTCCTCCTCTTCCTCTCATTCTGTTATTTGGGACCATTTTGTTGTTTGTCCCTTTCTTTCCTCAACTCCAACTTTCTCTCTCCTTCGGTCTTTCTCTTTCTCTCAACTGAAGTTCAAATACTATGACAGAACCGAGTAGAAAAGAAATGAGTAGAGCAGAGTAGAACAGGGATGTGTTGTGGTTGTGTTAGTTGTGTGATGGTTGCGTTATAATTGTGATAGTTGTGGTATGGGTGTGCTCTTGTTGTGAATGGTTGTGTTTTGATTGTTTAATGGTTGTTTTTTTGGATGGGTAATTATTGTGTTTGTTGTACTTGTGTGTTATTGTTATAGTTGTATTGTAGTCATGTTGTTGTTTAACTGATGTCTGTGTTTTGCTTGTGTTACAGTTGTGTTTGTGTTTGTATGCGTGTGTCTCTGTGTGTGTGTGTGTGTGTGTGTCTGTGTGTGTGTGTGTGTGTGTGTGTGTGTGTGTGTGTGTGTGTGTGTGTGTGTGTGTGTGTGTGTGTGTGTGTGTGTGTGTGTGTGTGTGTGTGTGCGCGTGTCTGGGGTGCACCAACTTGGCTGCATGTCTCTTGTTTCCTCATTCTCTGTCTCCCTCTCTCTCACCGTCTCTCCGTCTCTCTCTGTTACTCATAATCATCTGCTCTCCCTGTTCTCTCTGCTTCTCCCCTGCTTTCCTCCCTAAATCCCTCACCCCTTCCCCTCCTTCTCCCCCTCCTCTCTCCTTCTCCTCCTCTTTTACACCATTTTGTTGTTTGTTTCCTCCATTTTTTCAACTCTCTCTCTCTCTCTCTCTTGTCCTTCCTCTCTCTCTCAAATCAACTCATTTCAAACGAGCTTTATTAGCATAAAAGACAAGCCATGTCACTTGAAAAAAGGTGATTAAAGTATTGATTTCAAGAGACCCAGAAAAGTTTCAACAAAGAGGAACAGAGGAAGGATGGATGAAGGGGGACTAACTAGCTGTTTTGAGCTGGGCTTTATGAGCGCTCTCTTAGTAGTAAGTAAAGGTTGCATTTTAGCCTGGCCAGAGTGTATGGCATGTTTGTTCTGAACAGGAACTCGGTTCCAATGTGTTCCCATATGCCACAGTGTAGCTGGAACAGAGTAGTTGCTCCATTTCACCTGGCTCACTGGGGAGGGCAGACCCAGCCCAGTCTCTGCAGACACGTCTGCTGTGTCGGCCCGTCTCTATTCGACCCCAGGCTGGGGTCACTGAGTGCGGTCACAGTTAACGTCTTCCTTAGCTTCTGATCAGTCACGGTGGGCAGATAGTCTGTGAACATGTTCTGTCTGTTTAGAGCCTTGTGCTTTCAGGGGAGGAGGGCTGTCCTGAGGCCTTGTGCTGTGAGTCAGTGTGAGGAGGCTGAGGCCTTGTGCTGTGAGCGGGGGTGAGACAGTGTGAGGAGGCTGAGGCCTTGTGCTGTGAGCGGGGGTGAGTCAGTGTGAGGAGGCTGAGGTCTTGTGCTGTGAGGGGGGGTGAGACAGTGTGAGGAGGCTGAGGCCTTGTGCTGTGAGGGGGGGTGAGACAGTGTGAGGAGGCTGAAGCCTTGTGCTGTGAGGGGGGGTGCGTTCTCAGGACCAGCTGGCTCAGGGACTCTCAATTATCTTCTCGTGGCAATGGAGGGCGTTAAAATGATACAAGTTAATATTACTTGCTTCAATTGTTCCAGTGATCTTGCCAATTCCTCAACATAAACATTAAACAGGGCGGGGTGGAGGCCCCCGCTCACTACATCATAGCTTCTCCCTTTTGCACCTTTTTGGATCCACAGCAGCCCAGTATGACTAATGCATGTCTCTCCCCTTCTCTGTCAACCTCTCTCAACGAAGTAGAAAAGAACAGAGTCGGAGAAAGTAGAGTAGAACAGGGTGTGTTGTAGTTGTGTTGTGTGGTTGTGATAGTTGTGTTGCTGTTGTATTTTTGTGTGTGTGTGTGTGTTTGTGCGTGTGTGTGTGTGTGTGTGTGTGTGTGTGTGTGTGTGTGTGTGTGTGTGTGTGTGTGTGTGTGTGTGTGTGTGTGTGTGTGTGTGTGTGTGTGTGTGTGTGTGTGTGTGTGTGTGTCTATCATGAATATCCTTTAGCTTTTGCCCCTGGGCCGATGCGGTTCCAGGGCCCATCTCTGATTGGTCTTTTCAGGAATCACAGGAAGTGCTAAGAAGTATATCAGTCAACCAGAGTCTGGAATAATAAACACACACACACACACACACACCGCCCGCGCACACACACACACACACATCCCCTCTTACATCGTGGGATCGCTGCAGGAACGTGTGTATCCTGATACGCTAAAAACACACCGATCACATGACCTTCTTTTCCTACCCAGCCAACAAGACAGACAGACAGACAGACAGACAGACAGACAGACAGACAGACAGACAGACAGACAGACAGACAGACAGACAGACAGACAGACAGACAGACAGACAGACAGACAGACAGACAGACAGACAGACAGACAGACAGACAGACAGACAGACAGACAGACATTTTTTATGTCCCTCTAAATATCCATCAATGTGTTTTCTAGTTGTGTCGTTGTGATCCAATCATGTTATATCATCATGTTCTGGTTGTGTTTTTCTTGTGTTGTGTAGCCGCGCAGTTGTGTCGTGTAGTTGTCTAGTTGTGTTCTAGTTGTGTATTTCTTTTTCTAGTTGTGTTTTTGTAGTTGTGTTTTAGTTGTGTAGTTGTGTTGTATAGTTATGTTCTAGTTGTTTTGTGTAGTTGTTTTCTAGTTTTGTTCTTGCTGGATGTGACGTCTAAATTTGTTGTGTGGTTTTTTTTCCAGTTGTGTTGTTCAGTGTTTTTGTGTAGTTGTTTACTAGTTATGTGGGGTAGCTCTGTGAGCTGTGTTCTAGTTGTGTTATTGTGTTCTAATTGTGTTGTGTAGTGGTTATCAAGTTATGTTGTGTGGTTGTGTTCTAGTTGTGTTGTGTTGTGGTTATCAAGTGGTGTTTAGTCGTGTTCTAGTTGTGTTGTGTAGTGGTTATCAAGTTGTGTAGTCGTGTTCTAGTTGTGTTGTGTAGTGGTTATCAAGTCGTGTTGTGTAGTCGTGTTCTAGTTGTGTTGTGTAGTGGTTATCAAGTTGTGTAGTCGTGTTCTAGTTGTGTTGTGTAGTGGTTATCAAGTTGTGTTGTGTAGTCGTGTTCTAGTTGTGTTGTGTAGTGGTTATCAAGTTGTGCTGTGTAGTCGTGTTCTAGTTGTGTTGTGTAGTGGTTATCAAGTTGTGTTGTGTAGTCGTGTTCTAGTTGTGTTGTGTAGTGGTTATCAAGTTGTGTTGTGTCGTCGTGTTCTAGTTGTGTTGTGTGTAGTGGTTATCAAGTTGTGCTGTGGTAGTCGTGTTCTAGTTGTGTTTTTGCAGTGGCCACAAGTTGTGTTGTGTAGTTGCTCGTGTTCTAGTTTGTGTTGTGAGTGGTTATCAAGTGTTGTTGTTTGTCGTGTTCTTAGTTGTGTTGTGTAGTGGTTATCAAGTTGTGTTGTGTAGTAGTCGTGTTCTAGTTGTGTTGTGTAGTGGTTATCAAGTTGTGTTGTGTAGTCGTGTTCTAGTTGTGTTGTGTAGTGGTTATCAAGTTGTGTTGTGTAGTCGTGTTCTAGTTGTGTTGTGTAGTGGTTATCAAGTTGTGTTGTGTAGTCGTGTTCTAGTTGTGTTGTGTAGTGGTTATCAAGTTGTGTTGTGTAGTCGTGTTCTAGTTGTGTTGTGTAGTGGTTATCAAGTTGTGCTGTGTAGTCGTGTTCTAGTTGTGTTTTGCAGTGGACACAAGTTGTGTTGTGTAGTCGTGTTCTAGTTGTGTTGTGTAGTGGTTATCAAGTTGTGTTGTGTAGTCGTGTTCTAGTTGTGTTTTGCAGTGGACACAAGTTGTGTTGTGTAGTCGTGTTCTAGTTGTGTTGTGTAGTGGTCATCAAGTTGTGTTGTGTAGTCGTGTTCTAGTTGTGTTGTGTAGTGGTTATCAAGTTGTGTTGTGTAGTCGTGTTCTAGTTGTGTTTTGCAGTGGACACAAGTTGTGTTGTGTAGTTGTGTAGTTTGCTGCCAGTTGGGTTCCTGTTAGGCGTGGTGTGTGAACGTGTTCTGTAGGCCTAGTTGTGTTGTGTAGTCATAAAGTTGCGTTCTCGTTCTGTCTCGCAGTTGAGTTCTAGCGTGTTGTGCAATTGTGTTTAAGTTGTGTTGTTATGAGCTCAGTTGAACCAGCTGTTCCTGCTGGCATGGTCAGTGTCAGCACTTTGCTGTCCCTCAGTGAGTGGAGCTCGGCTGACATCTCAGAGCGGGAAAACATCCGCCCACGCTCAACAGTGCGATAACCAGCAGATATGTTGTGTTTCTATGATAACCGAATGTTTGCCACTGCTATTCCTTGCGCTGAAAGCTACACACAATCTATTTAAAACAGACCATTCAAAACGACGACAATGATTGACCTTTGAATTCCTCCCCTCATTGTCCTAAATAGTTTGGGAACAAAAAGTGTGAAAAGCGCTGTTGTGAAACAAGTCTTTAATGAAAATATCTGGGTTGGATGCTAGTTTGGTTATAGGCAAGCTACTGATAGTGACGACAATACACCACCTCCAACGCACAAATACCATCCTACAGTACATTTGGACAGAGACGAGACATATTTATACACACACACAACACATTCCCATGGGTGATTAACTTTGAATGCTATATTTTATATACACACATACTGTACACATCGTCGTTACACTGGTATACACGGTATGTCTACACTGACAGACACAATCTCATTGCAGTAGGGCTGCTGCAGAACCTGAATCAATCCGTTGACCTTGTCCAGAGTCAGTCCTACAGTAGTACTACAGTACTATGACACAGAACGACGGTGCTATAGTGCACGATACAACATACACTTCATTGTACTCAATAAGTCGAGAAATACATCCCAACATAAACGTTGAACCACAGAGCTCTGCTTTAATGCCTTACAATTCAAGAATTCTTCATGGAAGTGCTTTTACATGACTTCAAAACCATAATACTAGTGGTGCTTCAGCTAGGAGGGAGGGTATGGAAACACGAAGCAGACAATAGTATTTAGAAACACTTGACCCCCGTGGTCGGGTTCCCTCGACATGGGATTTATAGGAAGGGAGTTGGTTTGTTTGGTGCTGAATGAGTTTGTTCTGTCTAGTTTGGTGTGTGTTGGGTGTGTGTTTGGTGTGTGTTTGGTGTGTGTTTGGTGTGTGTTGGGTGTGTGTTTGGGTGTGTGTTTGGTGTGTGTTTGGTGTGTGTTTGGTGTGTGTTTGGTGTGTGTGTTTGGTGTGTGTTTGGTGTGTGTTTGGTGTGTGTTTGGTGTGTGTTTGGTGTGTGTTTGGTGTGTGTTTGGTGTGTGTTTGGTGTGTGTTTGGTGTGTGTTTGGTGTGTGTTTGGTGTGTGTTTGGTGTGTGTTTGGTGTGTGTTTGGTGTGTGTTTGGTGTGTGTTTGGTGTGTGTTTGGTGTGTGTTTGGTGTGTGTTTGGTGTGTGTTTGGTGTGTGTTTGGTGTGTGTTTGGTGTGTGTTTGGTGTGTGTTTGGTGTGTGTTTGGTGTGTGTTTGGTGTGTGTTTGTGTGTGTGTTTGGTGTGTGGTTTGGTGTGTGTTGGTGTGTGTGTTTGGTGTGTGTTGGGTGTGTGTTTGGTGTGTGTTGGGTGTGTGTTTGTGTGTGTGTTTGGTGTGTGTTTGGTGTTGTGTGGGTGTGTGTTTGGTGTGTGTTTGGTGTGTGTTTGGTGTGTGTTTGGTGTGTGTTTGGTGTGTGTTTGGTGTGTGTTTGGTGTGTGTTTGGTGTGTGTTTGGTGTGTGTTGGGTGTGTGTTTGGTGTGTGTTGGGTGTGTGTTTGGTGTGTGTTTGGTGTGTGTTTGGTGTGTGTTTGGTGTGTGTTTGGTGTGTGTTGGGTGTGTGTTTGGTGTGTGTTTGGTGTGTGTTTGGTGTGTGTTGGGTGAGTGTTTGGTGTGTGTTTGGTGTGTGTTGGGTGTGTGTGTTGGTGTGTGTTTGTGTGTGTTGGTGTGTGTTTGGTGTGTGTGTTGGTGTGTGTTTGGTGTGTGTTGGGTGTGTGTTTGGTGTGTGTTTGGTGTGTGTTTGGTGTGTGTTTGGTGTGTGTTGGGTGTGTGTTTGGTGTGTGTTTGGTGTGTGTTTGGTGTGTGTTTGGTGTGTGTTTGGTGTGTGTTTGGTGTGTGTTGGGTGTGTGTTTGGTGTGTGTTGGGTGTGTGTTTGGTGTGTGTTGGATGGTTGCTGGGTGTGTGCTGGGAGGTTGTTTGGTATGAGTTAGTTGTGCGTCTGGTGTGTTGGTTGTAGGTTGGCTGTGTGTTGGCTGTGTGTTGGACGGTTGTTGGGTGTGTGTGTTGGCTGTGTGTTGGACGGTTGTTGGGTGTGTGTGTTGGCTGTGTGTTGGACGGTTGTTGGGTGTGTGTTGGGTGTAGGTTGGCTGTGTGTTTGGTGTACTTAATGTGATCAGTTGTGTATGTTTTCTTAAAAAAAAAAAAAAATCCATCCTCTTCCAAAATTAACCATATTTTGAATCTTCTGTTGGCCTTTTTTTTGATTTAGTGTCGGCTACTCTCTTATTTACATGAACACTGCACGCACACATTTCATGTTATAAAAGACTATAATGAATATATCAAGACATCTTGAACCTAAATCAACAGACAGTGGATCACAAAGTCCCCCGGGATATGCAGAACCTGTGCTGACATAGTAATAGTGCTTCTACCGCCCTCTACGGAGTTCCTTCATACTGGAGAAAGGCCTTCATGATTCATACTGGGATCAATACTGGGATGGCTTCACAGTCACACACATGTGCACGCACAAACACAGACACGTCATAGTTAATGTAAACTGTATATAGGGCAAAGAAGTTGACGGATCGTGGGAGGGTTAATATGACCTCCTGGATTTCTTAATACACTTTTTTTGCCGGACATTTAAGTAACTGTAAAACAACATGCATGGCCCTTGGATAATATACCAATAGACTACATTTCCCATGATTCCATGGTCCAGAAGTTTGACTGGAGGATGAGTCTTTTTCAAATCAATCTAAAACTAAAACCTAGACTGAATTTGAAACTTAAACTACATCCTAAACTAAAAGAAACAGTGGCTGCTTGTTGAAAGGAACACATTAAACACGTACATTTTCTAGAAACAGTTTTGTGGGTAAAGATGGCCTGAGGACTACAAATGAAAATAACTACAACAGCAACGGACGGAGTTTAACAGGGAACAGGAAGAGCAGGGCTGTACTGGCATCAAATTCACTTCACAGATTACTCCTTAAATAGTTTATATCAGTTGCAAACACAACAGGTTTAATAGAAAAAACAACAACAAAACGAAACCAAGAACAGCCACTGATTCTGTTTCAATTGATCCCTTCCCCTTCCTCATCCTATTAACCACGATTCACATCCTCCTCTTCCTCAGTTCCACTTCCTCCACCACTCCATGGTCTAAGTGCGTATTCTGCAGCCTGTCCATCAAACACCCCCCCCACCCCCTGCATTCCTTTGGGGTCCCGTCATGAAAAAGTTCTAGAACCCTTGATCTAAGTCTGAACCCCCTCCCTCCAGACCCCGTTCCTCCGGGACCCCCGCTCACACCACTGAGTGTTCGTTGTGGTGCTGAAGCTGGTGGTGTTGGTTGTGTGCTCCACCACCACCACCACCACCACCACCACCACCACCACCACTACTACCGCCCCCAGGACTGAGCACGGTGTGGTTGACGGAAGAGGCCGAGCGGTCGGACCCCTCTGCTACGGTCCCGTTGAGGTTCTCCTGCCGCTGGCAGCACAGGATCTGCCTGAAGGTGGCGCTCATCTCCTTGTCACGGTAGGAGTAGATGATGGGGTTCATGGCGGAGTTGAACTCGGCCAGGAGCAGGAAGAACTTCTCGTAGGTGAGGACGGTGCAGCTGGGGCAGAAGACGTCGAGGAGGAGGAGAACCAGCCCAGGTGTCCAGCACAGGATGAAGGCTCCTGAAGAGGCACACGACGACAAACTCGTTAATGTTGTGTTGGGGTTTAAAACACTCTTTGCTGTTCTGTTGGGGTTAACAAAATACTTGTAACTGTTTTGCTGTGGTTTAAAACACTCTTTACTGTTGTGGTTTAAAACAATTGTCACAGTTATGTTGTGGTTAAATAACACTCTTTACTGTTCTGCCATTGTTTAAAACACTTTTTACTGGTCTGATGTTTAAAGCACTCTTTACTGCGCTGTTATTATTTAAAGCACTGTTAAACTAAAATCGGTCTTTTCTTACTCGGAGGGTGGTTGGGGAAACATTTGAGGGTTTCTGAGATTGGAGCGCACTTCATTTCCTGTGTTGATCCTGAAAATACTCCTAATCCTAATAACTCCTAACTCCTAATACTCTGGTACTAATACATGTGCTGCCAGTACCCACTAGTCTTTTCTTAGAATACTCTTCTGATACTATGAATGGGTTAGTTCCTACCACTCTCTTCTAAAAATACTAAAATACTGGAGAAATAAAACACGGCTAGTATTGTGAGTTTGTGGTGAGCAGCTGCGGTCAACACAACCAGCAACTATGCCGCTTTTACTTTGAAAGGAGAGCACATTTATTTCAATAAATAAACAATGTTACAGCAAGGACCCATGTGGGGTTTCAAAACCACAGCAGCGTCTCACAGCTCACTGAAATCGAAGTACAATTGTTTCTTTAGCTGAACTTTCTCCCACTCGCTAAAGATGCAATCCTCTTGTTGAGTTACGTATGTCTCTAAACTAAAGCACATCTCCATCACTATAGTTTACCACGTTCTGTTGTCAAGGGGAGCAGGAGGAGGAGGAGGAGGGGAGTTGAGGAGGCATGAGAAGGAGGACGAGGTGAGGAAGAGGTGAGTTGAGGACGCATGAGGAGGAGTAGGAGGAGGTGGTGAGTAGAGGAGGAGTAGGAGGAGGTGGTGAGTAGAGGAGGAGTAGGAGGAGGTGGTGAGTAGAGGAGAGGAGGAGGAGGAGGAGGTGAGTAGAGGAGAGGAGGAGGAGGTGAGTAGAGGAGGAGCAGGAGGAGGAGGTGAGTAGAGGAGGAGCAGGAGGAGGTGGTGAGTAGAGGAGAAGCAGGAGGAGGTGGTGAGTAGAGGAGCAGGAGGAGGTGGTGAGTAGAGGAGCAGGAGGAGGAGGTGAGTAGAGGAGCAGGAGGAGGAGGTGAGTAGAGGAGGAGTAGGAGGAGGTGGTGAGTAGAGGAGGAGGAGGAGGAGGTGGTGAGTAGAGGACGGTGAGGAGGAGGTGGTGAGTGGAGAAGTCATTTGGATGAGGTGAGAAGGAGGTGAGGAGGATGTGCGAGGAGGAGGTGAGATGAGGATGCATGGGGAGGAAGAGGAGGTGAGTTGAGGAGGCCTGAGGAGGAGGAGGAGGTGAGTTGAGGAGGCCTGAGGAGGAAGAGGAGGTGAGTTGAGGAGGCACGAGGAGGAGAAGGAGGCCTGTGAGTAGGAGGAGGAGGTTAGTTTGGGCCCTCTGGAGGAAGGGTGGGGTGAGGTTTTCGGGTTCCTAGGAATGCCGTCGCTAAGAGACCGTAACTTATCAGCCTTTTGTAGTGGGAGGGATGCAGGAGCCACATCGTAGCACACGCACACACACACACTCACACTCAAACACACACCACATGCCCATCCAGACACGCAATCAGATTATGCATTCACTCAAGAGCTCAGTCACACACACACACACACACACACAACACACACACACACACACCACATCACAGCACACGCAATCACATCTGCATTCACTCAAGAGCTCAGTCACACACACACACACACACACACACACACACACACACACACACACACACACACACACACACACGCACACACACCACACACGCACACGCACACACACGCACACACACACACACACACACACACACACACACACACACCCACACACATTTGCAGGCACTTTGTGATCTGATTCCTACAGTTGTGTAATATGATGATGAGAGTAATGAAGTCCGTCTGATCAGAATACACAGCGCCTCACTGACTGATGGTAGTGCAAAGGGCCCTTACCCAGCACAATCACCACCGTCTTCAGCAGGGACATCATGGTGTCCCGGTTGCGCCGCGGGCCGGAGCTGTGGCGGGACATGCGCATGGTGCGCCGCCGCACGTACACAAAGATGTGGGCGTAGAGCGTCACCATGACCACGAAGGTGAGCAGGTTGAACACGGCCCAGAACACCAGGTAGGAGTTGCTGTAGAGCGGCGCCATGTTGGAGCAGTAGTCCAGGCCGCAGATACAGTTCCAGCCCGCGCTGGGGATGGCGCCCATGACGATGGACAGCGTCCAGATGATGACGATCACCACCACCACGCGGCGGTTGCTCATGCGCGTGTGCAGCTGCATGCGGAACACGGTGATGTGCCGCTCGATGGCGATGGCCAGCAGGTTGGCCACGGAGGCGGTGAGCGAGGTGTCGATCAGGCCCTGCCGCAGCAGCCAGGTGGACACGGAGAGCCGCTGCGTGTTGGGCCCCGTGTTGAACATCAGGTAGAAGTAGGCCAGCCCCGCGAAGAAGTCGGCCGCCGCCAGGTTGGCCATCAGGTAGTAGATGGGGAAGTGGAAGCGGCGGTTGACGTAGATGGCCACCATCACCAGCAGGTTGGCCAGCATGATGAAGATGCACACGGTGATGCCCAGCCCCATCACCAGCTTGCTGACCGTGTCCCACTCGCGGGCCAGCGGCTTCATGCTGCGGTTGTAGAAGAAGGCGATGCTCTCGTTGTAGTAGCACTGCTCCTCGTCCTCCTCCGACATCATCATGATGACTGCCTGCTGGACAGACGGGCGGAGCAGAGAGACAGACGGGTTAGAGTCACCATAGGTAGAGCACAGAGAGACAGACGGGTTAGAGTCACCACTAGTTGAGCAGAGAGAGAGACGGGTTAGAGTCAGCACAGGTAGAGCAGAGAGACAGATGGGTTAGAGTCAGCACAGGTTGAGCAGAGAGGGAGACGGGTTAGAGTCAGCAAAGGTAGAGCACAGAGAGACAGGCGGGTTAGAGTCAGCATAGGTAGAGCAGAGAGACAGACGGGTTAGAGTCAGCACAGGTTGAGCAGCGGGAGAGCCGGGTTAGAGTCACCACTAGTTGAGCAGAGAGAGAGACGGGTTAGAGTTAGTACAGGTAGAGCACAGAGAGAGAAAGTGAAAGGCAGAGTCAGACAGGGGCGATAGACAGGGAGACACGTGGTAGGCCTATAGGAGGTGGACAGGTGAGATGGACAGGAGTTAGAGACAGACATGTGTAAGAGCAGACAGACATGTAAATATTGACATGATAAATAACATAAGGATCTGGTTACCTAGGTTATCTAGGTTGCCTAGGTGTCAGCCTTACTAAATATGCTTCTTTGTTTACTTGGCATTAGGATTTTGTATGTGCTAGTGCTAGGAGGGTTATAATTGGATACACCACAGGGTACACACCAACATACACTCTCTCGTACACATCAGGATAACCACTAGCGTACATTCTAGCATACACCGTAGGATTCACTCAATCGTACACTTTATCATACACACCAGCATACACACTAGCAAAGACAACAGCATATGTGCTACCAAAAATACTAGCATAGCATAATAGCATACACACGACACAAGACACACAGAACAACATACACATTATCAACTAGCATAAACACTAGCACATAAACACTGTTAGCAAAAACACTCGCATATGCGCTGCTGAAATCACTACCATACGCACAAGGCAAGGCAAGGAAACCTTTATGCTACCACTCAAACTGCTAGCATAAACAATATCATACACACTAGCATATGTGCTTGCGTGTGTGTGTGTGTGTGTGTGTGCGTGTGTGTGCGCGTGTGTGTGCGCGTGTGTGTGCGCGTGTGTGTGCGCGTGTGTGCGCGCGTGTGTGTGTGTGTGTAAGTTGTGGTGTGATAATTTCCTGTTTAGGAATGTCTTCAGGTCCTGTTTAGAAGTGGTGGGGTGTTGAGGTATAAAAAAGGCGAAAAAGTGTGAGAAAGAACTAAGGACGGAGGAACCTTCTCCAAAATATTCAATGGTAGATAGGAACCATATCTAGCTCAACCCATTTTGACCACAACAGAGTTCATATATTCAGACCAAGCAAGAGTACTACGCGCGCGTGTGTGTGTGTGTGTGTGTGTGTGTGTGTGTGTGTGTGTGTGTGTGTGTGTGTGGTGTGTGTGTGTGTGTGTGTGTGTGTGTGTGTGTGTGTGTGTGCGTGTGTGTGTGTGTGTGTGTGTGTGTGTGTGTGCTGTGTGTGTGTGTGTGTGTGTGTGTGTGTGTGTGTGTGTGTGTGTGTGTGTGTGTGTGAGTGTGTGTGTGATGTTTGTGCGTGTGTGTGTATTTTCCATCTGGATTTTTATGAGTGTTCCTGTTTTAAAAACTCACTAAGGACCGAAAAACTGTGATCTCTCTCTCTCTCTCTCTCTCTCTCTCTCTCTCTCTCTCTCTCTCTCTCTCTCTCTCTCTCTCTCTCTCTCTCTCTCTCTCTCTCTCTCTCTCTCTCTCTCTCTCTCTCTCTCTCTCTCTCTCTCTCTCTCACGGTCTCTCTTTCTCTCACGGTCTCTCTCTCCCACTCGATCTCGGCCTCGCTCTCTCCCACACACTCTCTCTCCTTTTATCTCCTTCTGTCTCTCTCATAAACTGATACACTCACACATAACCATGCATGGTACACTATTATTACACCTGTGTGTGTGTGTGTGTGTGTGTGTGTGTGTGTGTGTGTGTGTGTGTGTGTGTGTGTGTGTGTGTGTGTGTGTGTGTGTGTGTGTGTGTGTGTGTGTGTGTGTGTGTGGTGTGTGTGTGTGTGTGTGTGTGTGATGTATGTGTGTCTGTGTGTGTGCGTGTGTGTGTGCGTGCGTGCGTACGTGCGTGCGTGTGTGTGTGTGCGTCCGTGCGTGTTGATTGAGTGTGAGCTTTATTAATAACATAACAAGTCCAGACCATTTGAGCCAGCCCATTCACTGCCAGCCAGACCTTTCTAGTATTTGTTTCCATGGTCACCACAACGGCTGATGTGTTTGGCTGTAAAGGCAAAGGGGATACTATTCTATAATATAGAGCATGATATTATATGAAAATATACCTTCAATACAACTGTATATTATCAAATACTATTTTTACACTAGTCTATACTACTGTACA